>JASVEL010003844.1:0-83465 GCA_032618575.1 Nicotiana noctiflora
GAATCCAAGACGTAGTAAACGTCAAAGAACGTCTACTTCGTTTGGATTAGATTTTGTGACTTTCTTATTGGAAAATGAGTCTCGAACATTTAAAGAAGCTATGTCTTCTTCGGAATGATTATTCTGGAAAGAAACAATCAATAGTTAAATAGAATCCATATTGAACAACCATACATGGGAATTGGTTTGATCTTCCTCCTAGAAATAAATCTTTGGGTTGTAAATGAATTTTTAAAAGAAAAATAAAAGATGATGGCACTATTGATAAATTTAAGGCAAGACTTGTTGTCAAAGGGCATAGACAACGAGAAGGTCTTGACTACTTTGATACATATTCTCCAATGATGAGAATTACGTCCATACGAATGCTAGTAGCTTTAGCTGCAGTTTATGGTCTTGAAATTCATCAAATGGACGTAAAGACAGCCTTCTTAAATGGAGGTTTGGAGGAAGAAATCTACATGGAACAACCTGAAGGGTTTGTGGTTCCAGGTAAAGAAAAGAAGGTATGTAGAATTGTTAAGTCCCTCTACGGAATAAAACAAGCACCCAAATAATGGCATGCGAAATTTGACCAAACAATGTTGTCAAATAGTTTTAAGATAAATGAATGTGATAAATGTGTGTACATTAAAAATGTTCCAAATCCCATAGTTATTGTTTGCCTAATGAGTACTGACATTGCCAGCATAAATGCAACCAAGCGTATGCTAACTAGCAAGTTTGATACGAAGGACTTGGGAGTTGCGGATTTAATTCTGGGGATTAAGATCCAAAGGACTCCTCAAGGTTTGGCATCGTCACAATCTCATTAGATTAAGACAGTACTTGAAAAATTCAACCATTTAGTGTTTAAAATTGCAAAGACTCCAATTGACGTAAATCTTGCATTAGCAAAAAACAAAGGCCAAAGCATATCACAATTGAGTTATGCTCGTGTGTTGGGATGCTTAATGTACATCGTGAATTGTACACGACTAGATATAACTTGTGCTATAAGTAAACTGAGTCGATACACGAGCAATCCAGGTCAATCTCACTGGATGGCCATGAAACGAGTTTTGGGATATTTAGAACATACCCAAAACTTTGATTTGCACTACAGAAAATATCCTGCGGTGATTGAAGGATATTGTGATGCAAATTGAATCACTGGTTCAACTAATTCAAAGTCCACAAGTGGATATGTATTCACTATTGGTGGAGGAGCAGTATCTTGGAAGTCATTCAAACAAACTTGTATTGCCCGCTCTACAATGGAGGCTGAGTTCATAGCATTAGATAAAGCCGGTGAAGAAGCTGAATGGCTCCGGAATTTCTTGGAAGACATTCCTTTTTGGCCCAAATCGTTGGCACCAATATGCATACATTGCGATAGCCAAGCGGCAATTGGAAGTGCTGGGAGCGTTATGTCTAACGGTAAATCTCGTCATATACGACGAAGACATAAAACCGTTAGGCAACTACTCTCTAGAGGAATTATCACGAATGACTATGTAAAGTCATGTGATAATGTATCAGATCCACTTACAAAAGGCCTAACTAGAGTTTTAATTGAGAAATCATCGAGGGGAATGAGACTATGGCCGAGAACAAGTCATTGTGACGGTAGATCTGCTTAGAAGACTGGAGATCCCAAGATCTAGGTTCAAGGAGATCAAACAAAGTCATTATTGGCGGTTCGACATTGTTAATGAAAATCTTGGTCCATTCTCGTGAGAGACAATGTTCAGTTCCAAGGATAAAGCATTAAGACTTTTTAGTGATTTCTAAATTTGATACGGGGTATATCAAGTAGTGTATCCATGGGATAACACGTTTAGGAATCACCTATGTAAGTGTGAAGTGTTAGCCGCTTCAAGGAGAATTCCGCCAGGCCAATTCTCTACGCACTTATGAAACCAGGTGGTGTTCATGGTTGAAACGAATACAACAATGAGAATCAAAGACGATTAAAGATTGATTGTGTGACTTATGGTTGTCTAGGTATACACTAAAGTTCGACCGTTCAAAGATATTAAATCTACCGATTGATCGAGTATATCCGACATAAGTTCACTACGGAAAGTTCAAAGGAAAACCTACTTATCCAAATGCAATTAATCCTTGCTTGCAAATCACACAAGTTTATCATGTATACTTTCGTGATATAGCCATTCCCCATTCATGTGGGGATTGTTGAGTTTCTTTTTAATATTAAAAGGTATTAAAAAGAGGGTGAATGAGAAATGGAGGGAAATGAAAATTTTGAGTAAAATTTTAAGTTTCTCTCTCTTTTTAATGAGACATTGTCTCTCATTGGTAGAGGAAAAGAATGTTGGTGGGTTTATATACAAATGCACTTCATGTAGCTCTTAAAGAGGTACGAAGAAGGCAAGCCTCGAGCTGTCATTGCCGCTAGCTCGGCTCAGTTTCGGCTTCGGCTTTGGATTTGGATTTGGTCAAAATGATCTATTGATTGATTAATTTTTTGGACCAAATTTATAGCGTAATATTATCCGTGTTTGTAACAGATATTTTTCCAATCCGTAAACATTAATTAAAAGGCCCACAATGAGTGCTTCCTCCATTGATTAAAAGGTGCTCCAACCACCATGAGTGCTTCCTCCATTACCATGAGTGCTTCCTCCATTAATTCCACCAAAATGAGTAGAATTGCACTGTAAATAGATGGTGAGCAAATTATCGAAACACACACAAAAACGGACAGAAACAGTTCCTCTTCTATTATCGCTCTAACACTGGCTATACTTTGCATTCCTCCTTCTCAGAATTTTCATTCGACTTCTGAGTTCTCCTCCCTTATTCTGCATTGTTTTTAACTACAAATAAAGCATCCGTTAGTGTGATTTGCTACCGAACTTTGTGTTCGCTGAAACACTGGGGTTTGAAGTACCGCTACACCAGTATGTAATTCGTTTTATCCTGGGAGGAAATAATCCATAACCTCGGGTACTAGGAGGGGATTAAATTCCTTAAGAAAACACTGTGAATTCAGCATGCTCGAATTAATTATGTTTCATTTATATTTACGTTTATACGCTAACGTTCTTTTCTCCAGAATTATTATTTACAAATACGTGTTAATAACAGCTATTACACACAATGAAGCAGACAACTTGGTTATCTCATAAAAGATGTGTCAAATGTATTAGAGGACCAACCAAATATTTTTAAAGGTTGAAATGTAAAACGTTGGTCTCTATATGTTCCCAAGCTCTTATATAATGGTATACATTCAGGTTATCCTAGATAATTGATGATGATGTTATAATTGACACCCTTTGATCATGTTTCCTCATTAATGGATGATTGGTATAATAGGTGAGTGAGGGACTGGATTTTGCTGACCATGCTGGTAGAGCTGTTTTGATCACCGGCATCCCCTTTGCCACAAGGACTGATCCTAAGGTCTGAACATACATACTGCCATTGTGTCAATTTTCTCGTCAGAGTTGTTCCCTGATTCAAGTGTCTTCTAGTTATTTGTTTAATAAAAAACTTACATCTTCAGTCACTTTGCATCCTAAGTTCCTAACATATCATCTTCAACAACTAATGTTTTTAATTTTGCTTCCTTCCTGATGTTATTTGGTTTGTGGTCATTTTGTTGGTCTTAATATTTGAAAGCAACCCAGGGGATGGAGTAATTTGATCTTCGGTTCATCTGAAAACTTTGATCTGAGGCTCTAATTTCCTTAGGAGAAAAATGTATTGCACTTGTCTGATAAAAAAATGTGTTGTGTCACCTCCACGTTGTTGTCTGTTCATACAAATGTTAAATAAAACATTGTGCATCTTATGTCCGAATCAGGTTCGTTTGAAACGTGAATTCCTGGATCAACAGATGAACTTGCAATCAATTGCATCTAAGGTACATGTCAAATTGAAAAGTTTGTTTAGTTAATTCTGGGTATGTTTCCTGTTGTAACCCACCTTTCCCCAAGGGCTGAGCGTGTTCAAACTAAAAAGTGATGCAACAGGTCCTAACAGGAGAAGACTGGTATACTCAACAAGCATCGAGGGCAGTAAATCAGGCTGTGGGCCGTGTCATTCGTCATAGACATGATTTTGGAGCAATAATTTTTTGTGATGAAAGGTCATTATGAGTTCACATTTTTCACTAAATTGCTGTCATATAGTGGACATGATTTTGTTTTCTTTTTGTTTTTTTTCCTTTTCTCGATCTTTCGCCGAGGGTCGATTGGAAACAGCCTCTCTGCCCTGTCGGGTAGGGGTAAGGCCTGCGTACATATTACCCTCCCTAGACCCCACCCTGTGGGACTATACTGGGTAGCTGTTGTTGTTGTTGTTGTTGCTGTCATATATTGGCCCCTTTTTCCTTATACATTTGACCAGAATGCTGCTATAAGCTGTAATGAAATATCACATGCTTACAACTTAGTCAAAGCTGTCATTCAGGATAGGATATTTGAAGGACTTGGTATTGCTTAAGCACATTCTGATATCGAATATATGTATATAAGCACACATACACTTTCATACTGTTGGAATTAAAAGCATTGCCATGAGTCAGCTATATCAGTTCTACAAATAGGAAGTTAGTGATAGGTGAGTCACCTACATCATATTTGCGTAATTAGAGTTGTTACTGTGCGTCATTTGGTCATCATTCTGCTTGTTGCATAGAGCGACCTATCAATTCTTGAAGCATATATCTTTAACTTCTCCTTTATCTTGAGCAGATTCACATACTCCAACAGGCAGTCACAAGTATCACGTTGGATACAACCCCATATCAAGGTTGATTTGTTTGAATTGGTATTTTGCTCTATTTTTGTTTTTATTTTATTTTTTCTAAAGAGTGTCTGCTTCTCTTTTGACTATCCAGTGTCATTCCAAATTTGGGGAAGTAGTTTTTTCATTGACTCGCTTTTTTCGTGATGGAAGAATTCGTGGCCCTACAAAACTAGAATTGATGCAACGAGACAAGGGTAAGGATCACTAGTTAAAGAAAGCCACATTACCCTGTTTTGGCTTATTGTTACACTCTCTTGCTTGTAGCTATTGATGCCATTTTCCCTGAACATTCTAGCTCACTTGATGATAAATGATTGTATTCTGTACGTACAGTACTAGGTTAACAATACTTTAGTATTTTTTCAGATAGATCTCTTTAGATCAAAGGTTGCTCTCACAACTGGTTTGATTTTTCTGTTTAATTATGGTTCAGATATTTTGGCGTGTTTATTCCTAGTATTGGGTTATAGCATTCGGTTGAAACACAAAAAGAAATTAGCAGTTCAGTCTGGTTTGTCGGTTTTTGGTTTGGTTTGAGCATTGAAAGAAAAAACCTGACATTTTGTTTTGTTCAACTGAAAAATTATGCTAATCAATGGGGATGTGTGCACGCGCTTAATAATCTCTTCTCTAGCATTCTCTCCACCAAGGGGCAACTGCGGGGAGCACTTTGTGCACGAGTTAGCCTGTAATTGATCCCTATTTTATCCTTCTACTATGTGTGCTATGCATACACCACCTGAGTTGTGTTCCAGAAGAGCCAAAGTTCCATGACCTGATTGTCTCTAGTAAAACTTCATTCTGAAAGAACTGATGAACGAGCCTATTCACATAATAGTTTCTTGGGACAAAGTGTACACAGCGAATTTAATCTATTTTATCTCTTATCATTAATTTGATGATATGCTCTTTAGCTAGCGTTTATAATAGGTAGTTAGCTCACGACTCACATTTGCACTCTTGTTTTTTTTTTTTTTTTTTGGGAACAAGCCTAATACCAAATTTGGTTTAGTTTGGTTGTGACCTAATGCCAGCTCCCTAGTAGAGTTTATAAAAATTTCTGATATTACTGTCAAATATGTGGTGCCTTCTAAATTGACGGTTGATTTCTCATTTCATGTATAATTGAGTATATTGGATGATGTATGTTTGTTTTGGATACACAATACTTTTGATGCGCTAAGTCAATTGATGGAATCTTTTGGATAAGCTTCGTAAACGAGTTTTGTTTAAATGTAATGCCTAACTTTTGGTGTAACTTATAAAAGACTGCAAATTAACAATGAACTCGTCACGTTTTTTGGTTATTCACTCTGTTTAAGTTGACTGAACGCACCTCAACTGGAATTTCATTTAAATCTGTTCAAGCTCATAGATGACACATAACTCGGTGCTTATACCAACTTTGTAGTCTATAGATTATAGCTTGAAAGATATGAAAACAGGGAAAGGAAGAGCAACCTGTTCCTTTCTTTTTCATGTTATTAAAATGCTATACTCAGTGATTAAAATGCTTCTTTCATTACTTGAGTCAAATAAAACTGTCCTCCCTGAGGTAATTAAATGTGTAATTGTTATGAAATATGATTTTCGTTGCTGTTACCTATTGATTCAGGTTATTTTCAATATATATTATCTATTCTCTTTTGCAGAAATAGTAAATAGAATAGGAAGCTCTCAACCTCAACTTCACTTTGAAAAGCTTTTTAGCTCTCTGGTAAGCTAATTTAGTGTCTGCATCTTTTGAAGTCAATACAACAGTAATGCACATTTTTCTGATTCCTTTCTTCACATTATGTTCTTAGGACTCATCAGTGGATTTTCCTTGCTCTAGTAATCAATTATCTTCCACAGTTAAGCAAGGCAACAGCCCTGGCAGTCTGGAAGACATACTTCCTGCTAATAAGTCATCTCTTAGGTCTGATAAGCTAGTTAAGAATCTGGCTGTAAAACATGCAAGTAATTTTTTTGTCTCTGGACGAAAAGAAATGCTAATTAGCAAGCAAAAAATAATTGACTTGACGAAACACAAATTGTCTGATGAACGACCAAAAGATGTTATTGCACCTTGTTCTCTGAAGCGGCCTCGGCTATCATTAACAGGACCTGATTATCAAAGAGATCATTCTCGAAAGTCTCGTAATAGTCCTGAACGTTCTTCAGTTGCCCATCACCTGCTGTCAGAAAGTGGCTCTAGCTATATATTGAAGAATAATAAGTCACAGTACTCTGAGGAAAGAAGTACACAAAACATTAAATTAGATAGAGCAGACCTGCTTGCAAATGAGATGACATCACGAAAGACTTCAGGTTTAGTTGACCTGCAAAATGAAGATGGCATTGATAGCTCTGTGCCTTGCAATAATGGGGAGAAGAAAGGATCAGCTTTTCTTGTTCAGGTAGGTGATGGGACTTATTCTTGCTTTATCAACCTCTTATGTATTTACATTGTTTGTCTTTCTTGCTTTATCAACCTCTTAAGTATTTTTTACTAGCACACTAGGACATAGTTTGTCTTTCTTGCTTTAACCTCAGCTGTCTAATTTCTGTGTCTGTTGGTCTATCTCAATTTTGTGTCACTGATGGTGAGCAACTAAGATAGCCTCTGTATATTACATAAATCTCGGAAGTTATTTAATTTATGGTGTCACCTTTACTGTTCTATTGATTCTCTTTTGAAAATGCTTCGCTGATTGATATTGGAAAATGTACAATATCATGGTACTTAACTTTTAATGTTATCTCTATATCTTGATGCAGTTCTTTATTTTTCAGTTTCTGGTTTCACAGTTAACCTGAAATTCTGTTATATTAAGTAATCATTTACTACTGATGAGTCCACAAATGTGACATGCTAAAGAGAACCAAGTTGACAAAATTATGGAGCAGAAGTAATATAATACATTTCCACTTTATATGGCATTGCATTGGGCTTGATATTGTCATTGGCTGCTTAAATTATCTTTGTAATTGGCAAAGTCATCTAAATTTATAAGTACAGTCGAACTTCTCTATAACAATATCGTCAGACCTCTCCATAACAACAAACAACAACAACTACCCAGTAAAATCTCACATAGTGGAGTTTGGGGAGGATAATGTGTACACAGACCCTATCGGGGCAAAGAAGTTGTTTCCGATAGACCCTCAGCTCAGAAAGACAAAAATAAAATAAGAAAAAACAAGAGGAGAGAATTCATTAGCTCCAGTAGAAATCATAATAGTCACAGAAACATTAAAACCAAAAGATGAATGACATGCAATAACAATAACCATAATCTAGGGCTCGGGGCTAAGACAAACAACAAGAATAGTGTGGGTCCAACATAAACTGCAAGCCATCTTAGACCAATCCTAATTCAACCCCGCCTCACCCCCGGGATGAAGTAAGGAAAACTTTACTACCCTATCCTACAATCCTAATGCTAGACCTCTCCGTAACAACATCCTTATATAACAACACTTTATTATACAACGATTGTTGTTATAGAGAACATATATTATAACAAAACATGACTTTTGGTTCCGGAAAAACGTGGCTTTTGTAGTAAAGTGCTGTTATATAAGGATGTTGTTATGGAAAGGTCTAACTGTACCTAAATTTGGGGTTATTAGTTGAAAGTTTCCATCGTGATTTCCTGTGCAGGTCCGAGAAAAGCTTACTGATACAGAATACCATGAATTCGTGGGGTATATGAAGTCGCTCAAGTCTAAAGCAATGAAGATAGGCCAAGTTCTTCAATCCATTGCCAGATTATTTTCTGTCCCTGATAGAATACCCCTCCTTCACAGGTATGATCTGTACAGTTAACTATTCTCTGATCCGTTATCTGAGAAAGCATCTTCATTTCAATCTAGTTATTGGTCATATTACAGATTCAAGGATTATGTTCCTGCGAAGTACCATTCTTTGTATGATCAATATTTAAAAAGAAATCATGAAGTAGCTGGGCTGTGAGTCATCCTACTTAAGTCCAAGTCTTCCTTGAGAAAAATCCTTACTTGCTGCGCCTAGGCATGCACACAGCCACAAAGTCAGTCAGTGAACAGTATGTTCATACTGCCGATTAGGCAAAGGAAAAAAGAGAAGCTATGGTTATGAAGGGTTTTGTGATACCATACTACAAGGAAAAACACTATCTCGCCTGCCATTTATCTTAGGGGAGCTTTGTCATGGTCCGCTGTACCTTTGACAATGTGGTTCAAGCAGTGTACAGTATCTTCATGTGGATTGCCTTGTAGTTGTTGGGAGTTAACATTACGAACTGAGCAACAAGGCTTGTTTAGTGGTATTGATAAGAGTGTTCCACACAATTTGTATGGGTTGGGTTCTCATTGTCCTCCTTTCCGTGTAATATAAGTTTCTGAATGAAAAAATTGCGAACTGGTGTACCCTCCATAGGCACCTGATTTGGAGGCCACTTAATCCTCAAGGGCGTGTAATTTGTGTAGAAACCAAGTGGCATAGTAAGTGGCTGCAAGTTATTTATTTATTTGACCCGTCCCTTTTATTCGCGGACGGGGAATTTCAACCATTCAAACACTCATATCCCCCCCTTTGGCTTTTCGTATTTGCGGGAGTGGACTGTATTTTTGGAAAGTGCATAGACAAGTTGCTCACGAATCAAAGGGTGAATGTCTGCTTGAAGTCTTGTGTTCCTTTTGATCACTGTGGATCGTCATGTTAATGCTTTCCATTTTATGGTCTTAATTGTGTACTGCATGGTTTAGTATCCCGTGTGGTTTTTGCTGATAGTTTGTCTTTGACATTCATTTGAAATTTTATGGGTTATCTTAATATTTTAAATACAAATACAATTTGAGATTTATTGCAGTTCAAGCAAATGAATATCCGTGAGCGGTTGGCTTGTTTTCGATAAATTATACTCCATAAAAGTAAGCAAAATAGTTTCTTCCTGGTTCCAGAGCCCCAACATAAACAAACAAATAGATACAATTAAAGCAGAAGTGTAGTACAGCATAGACAAAGGGAATATTAGATGTTCGCGAGACCTGGAAAAGCTCGCGAATGAACAAAGGATATACCTCGAGACAAAAGTACTATATTTTGGATTCATATATACACAAAACATGTAATGTACTTTTATATCATTAGTGTAATTTAACTTGTTAATATATAATTTATTTTAAGCTCTAAGTAGAGTTACTTGTAATTACCTTCTAAGTGATCCGTTTGTACATGAAATTCCTGTATTTTACAATTTTAATGCGGTGTGGCAAGTTACTTGACTTATTCTTTAAGTTACTAATTCCATTTATTAGGTAATACAATAGAATTTCTTTTTGTAGTGACGGTGTATAAAAATTAATCTAAACCCATGAATGAACAAAGGATTTAACTTCGATCTTAAATAAAGTGACACGATGAAAATAAATATACTGATATTTGCATGTGAAGCAACAAAAGGAACAATTTCACGCGCTTCCCTCGTCAATACATTGACTACTAATCTATCTATAATCTATCTATAATTAAAAGCAGAAGACAAAAGCCTCTCATAAAGCCAAGTGGCAAAATTCAAAAAAGACATTTGACATTTTAATACATTGCTCCAAATTATTAGGAAGTAAAAATAGGAATTACAATTTTATTTATATTAGGAAGTACAATTCTTTTTTTATTATGATTCAAAACACTTCAAAACCATAACTTCTAAACCGTTCCAACTTATCTTCAATTTTGTAATTTTTTAATTTCTTTAAATTGTTAAATCATTTTATTTGTTAAAATGAGATGGCTTATTCAAAACCATTCAAAACACTTCAAAATCATAACTTCTAAACCGTTCCAATTTATCTTCAATGTTGTGATTTTTTTATTTCTTTAAATTATTAAATCATTTTATTTGATAAAATGAGACGACTTACTCAAAAATAGGAGTAGCCTTCAAAACCCTTCTCACTTCAAACTGTTCGAACTTCTCATCAAATTCCTGATTTTTTTTAATTTATTAAATAATTTTATTTGTTAAAACCTTTTACTCCACCTTATTAGGTAATAATTTTTTACCTTCAACTTATCCTAAATTTTCTCCGCAAAAGCACGATAACTTCAACTGTGTAACCCACAATTTTGTATATTGGGTAGCAACTGTTCAAAACTACAAATATATATTTCTTCCACAACTACACGTTCTTCAATTCTAATGTTCCTTTTTCATCGAGATTTCAAGAAAACTTACGCCTTATGCAAAAGATGGCTACTCACATTGATTTCATCAAGGATATAACAATTTCGAAGATGCAATGGAAGTTGAAAGTTTTTGTTGTCCGTTTGTGGGAAGTACCAGATCGTTTTAATTCAGGCACTATATTCTCGATTGAATTGGTTCTACAAGATGAAAAGGTATTTTAAATATATTTTTACCTTGCTAATTCGGTTTGGTTTTCGGAATTGTTACATGATTATAGATAGATTTGTTTTGCTCCTCGAAATTGTTGTATGATT
This sequence comes from Nicotiana noctiflora, assembly GCA_032618575.1. Classification (NCBI taxonomy): domain Eukaryota; kingdom Viridiplantae; phylum Streptophyta; class Magnoliopsida; order Solanales; family Solanaceae; genus Nicotiana; species Nicotiana noctiflora. The sequence continues at coordinate 11,231 of JASVEL010003844.1, forward strand.
ATATCATACAACTAACTATTCCAAATAACTTATCTGATTAATTTTGTTCTGCTTATTAGTTGTTCTCTTTGTTTCTCAACTTGCAAATCTAAATCAATAATTATGTATCTTTGACTTACAAATTCATTCAAATATATTATTGAAAGGTAGAACTAAATGTTTTGAACAAATGATTTGTTCACATATATTTGTTCAAAGCACTAATAACACCCTCTAAATTTTCATCAAATAATAAGCCATAGAAACATCTTCATCACCTGCAAAAAAGAAAAAGTTGTTAAAATAGATCCATCTTTTATAAGTGCACATATTTTACTTTTTGCTATGCTTATTTGCTTTGTGAATTATGATCATTTTCTGGTATAACTATATAATGAAAGAACGAAGAAAGTTAATATTGACAAAGATATACTTGCAGATCTCATATTTTACCATGAAAACTTTCAGGCAGCCACTATTTCTTTTGGAGATCTCATTACTTTATTGTTTTATCAATATTCTTAGCATTTTCAATACTATAATTCTCACCTAAGAGAGATATAAATTCAGCATAGTTTCAACAAAAAGAGCAAACTATGCAAACAAGCGGTATACAAAATTCAGAATAGCTTTTGTTCTAACAATTTCGAGCCAATCAAGATGACGCGACAATGTTATATGTGGTAAGTTCCAAAATACATTTAGGCATAGTGTATTTATGTTCCAAAGAAGATAATGTTAGCTCTAATAAAATACATTATACCAGTGTCTTCATTCCAACCTTTTGTAACGGAGCTAACATTATCTTCTACATATTATTAAAAGCAGAGAATAAAGTCCAATCCTTATGCCCAAGTGGTAGTCTTAAAAAAACTACATGACATAATTAGTTAATAACAAAAAAAAATATTTATTAAAAATTGACAAAGAAAGTAACTACTCAAATATCGGTGAGGGTAGAGTATATCGTATTGACAAATAAAATGACAATTGAAATTTATTAAAGCAATACGGTCTAAATTTTTTCTATAAATTAAACGTGGAAGTTAACTAGTATCTTACGTTACGTTTTCCCCTGGTTTAATGATGTACCATTCCGTGATATCACCGGTACTCTGCCGGAGTTTTCACGCAAAACAACGATCATATCGACAAACGCACTAAGTATATACTTATACGATTTCTTATCGTTCAAATTAAAATAACAAAATAAAAGCTCTTCCATAAATTCCCAATTTATTTTGCCTTGATCATTCAATCTTGCATCCATCATCTCTTGCATTGATTGTCTGAAATCGTCGTATGGACTTGGAGAATACGTTACAACTGTAATAAAATCATCTGCATTCAGTGTCTCCTTTGAACCATCTAAGGTACTAATTGCCAATGACTCATTTGAAGTCGTATTTGTCGTAGCTGAGGTTGATCCAGTGTCGTCTGAAACTGTCATGCTTGTCCGAGCTTCTTCAATTAGGGAACTTGACGAACCACGTGCCACAAAAAATCGACGAGATCCGCTAATTTTTGATGGCGGTACTACATATCTGTTGAAAATATAATTAAGTATTTTCTTTGTTTATAGGTAAACTGGTCATACAAAAGTCATTTTCATTATCAAAAATAATTTTCATAAAGCACGTGATGTTGAAAATATAATTAGTAAGTAAGAATATAATTTTACATAATTTAACAATACCTCGGTGAGGGGGAGTCTAACAAAGAATTCGAAGCTCCTGCATTTTCTTCAGCAATATCTTCTTCTTTCTTGCCTTTCTTCGCGATGTTGTTGTTGTTATTATTAGGTTTATTTCTAGTATTGGCTTCAACTTCGCTATCATCATCTTTAGAATAAAAGGATTTGAAGTTCTCAAAGAGGAAACGATCTATATCTGCAAGTGTAGCAGCGTCATCTTTGCCTTGTGCTTGTTTTTCTTTGCGATCAACGGCTGAGAACGACGGCGTTTTGGGGTGTCTACAACCGCGGAGCAACCAGCTAGTGGAAGATGAGAGAGTCTTGTTGGCGGAAGAATTAGGAGGCTGTGGGGTGGGTTTATGTTTGATTTTTGAGAGGTAATCTGAAAGAGATTTTTGGAGTTGCTTAGGCATTATGTTGATGTCTCTGATTTTGCACTTTCTTTGCTTTGTGTGTAACTTAATAAAAGCAGGATGGGTTAGCTTCTACTTTTATTTTTACAAGATAAATTATTAATAGGTTAAGGAACATTAAGTGCTGAAATCAATGGTTTGTCAATTGATAAATAAATGCCAAAAATGAAACGGTTTAAGGATATTTAATTGTTCTGATTAATGAAGTAATTAATGGATGCTTATTAATTAAGAAGAAACGTACTCTATTAAGGTTTTGTCTTTGTTTATGTTCTTTTGGAGATGGTGGGGAAGAGTTTTAGAGTGCATTAAATCTCAATTTTCTATTTTATTTTATTTTATTTCATTAAGTCCTACTATTCGACAAATAGTCAAGATTATATTCTTTGAAATTGTAAAGTATCTTTGAAATTGCTGAGTGCATTAAATTGACTTCCTCTTTTGTCATTTACATTACTCCGTTCGGTTCACAATAAATATCAAATTATTTTTTCATTTTAATTTAAAATAAATGTCCAGTTATGTAATCAAAAAATAATTTAATTTTATTTTTACAAAATAACCCCTATGTCAATATCCCTAAAAAAATTTCTTACTCCTCACATTAAATGTTTATTAGTGGTAGTTTAGTCATAGTAAGTATTTTTGTATAGAATTTAGTATTTTTTTAATGGACGTACTAAAAGTAAATTGCACACTTATTGTGAACCGACGGGAGTAATAAATCAGCGTTAATTAGTTGCTGATCATGAATGTAGTGGAGTATAAACTACTCCTCCGGTCCAAAAAAAGTGATTTTTTTGATGTTTTCAAACATTAAGAAATGAACATTTTAGTATTAATTAGCAATTGAATTGACCATATTAACCTTTACTATCTCACATAAATACTCCTAATACATATTCCAGCAACACTATTTACTCTAAGGACAATATAGGAAAAAAATAATTAATTCATTTATGAAATCTGAAAAAATTACTTTATTTTAACCACAGAAAAAGACCAAAAAATTATTTATTTTGGACCGAAGGGAATATAAAATTATTTAAATTGGACGAGTTACTACCCTTTATTTTAGAAAATGAGCACATTAAGCCGCTATATGTGATTCACAGGTATGATAATATTTGGATGATGCACAAAAACTAATTTGGGGAAAGAACATTTGGAGAAAGACTACTAAGCAAGAGATCTTATGTGAATTGCTTAATAGTTAATACTGTACTTTGATTTTAAGTAATTCTTATCTCATGTACTAACTTTTTAGAATTGATTTTTTTTTAGAACTCAACAGAGAGGCTCTCAATTCGTAAATAAAAGTTACTTAGAAATTATTAAAATGCAAGCAAAACAATGAGTCACAGGGTCAAAGTGAAAGAACAAAAAAATAAAAGAAGAAGAGTTGCAAAAAGGACGGTCAAAAAAAGTAAAAAAGAAGAAGCTACACATTTATTCTCTAGCCAATATACATATATGAGTTAAATCTTTCTATAATAACGTTATTTGTTCCGTATCTTTTGATTGTTGTATAAAAGTGTTTATAGAGAACATATATTATGACATAATATTAAATATTGATTTCAACGGAAACTTGACTGTTATAGTGAAATATTGTTATAGAGAATTCTCAATGTATATTATACATTAATTATATATAGTATTATAGAGAGTTTAAAAGCGTATGACAAGGTTCCTAGAGAAGTTCTCTAGAGATGCTTGGAGGCAAAAGGTGTGTCGGTTCCCTATATTATGGTGATTAAGGACATGTATGATGGGGCTAAGACTCGGGTTAGAACAGTAGGAGGCGACTCTGACCACTTTCCGGTTGTAATAGGGTTACACCAAGGTTCTGCGCTCAGTCCCTTCTTGCTTGCCTTGGTGATGGACGCGTTAACACACCATATTCAAGGGGAGGTGCCATGGTGCATATTATTCACCGACGATATAGTCTTGATTGATGAACCGCAAGCTTGTGTTAACGAGAGGCTAGAGGTTTGGAGACAGGCTCTTGAGTCTAAGAGTTTCAAGCTTAGCAGGACAAAGACGGAATAACTGGAGTGTAAGTTTAGCGCTGAGCCGGGAGACATGGGCGTGGATGTGAGGCTGGAATCACAGGTCATCCCAAGTACAAGCAGCTTCAAGTACCTTGAATCGGTTATCCAGGGGGGAGGGGAGATCGACGAGGATGTCACACACCGTATTGGGTATGATAGATAAAGTGGAGGTTAGTATCCGGAGTCTTGTGCGACAAGGGAATGCCGCCGATACTCAAAGGTAAGTTCTATAAAGCGGTGGCTAGATCGGCTATGATGTATGGGACTGAGTACTGGACTGTTAAGAACTCACATATTCGGAAGATGAAAGTAGCATAAATGAGAATGTTGAGGTGGATGTGCGGGCACACCATGATGGATAAGAAGGTGCAGTGGCCCCCATTGATGACAAGATGCGGGAAACCAGACTAAGATGGTTTGGGCATGTTCAAAGGAGAAACACAAATGTACCAGTAAAGAGGTGTGAGCAGCTGGTTGTGAAGGGCACGAGAAGAGGTAGATGGCGGCCTAAGAAGTACTAGGGAGAGGTAATCAGGCAGGACATGGCGACACTTCAAATTTTCGAGGACAAAGAAACTAGTCTTGTAGGGCATGTCTAAGATAGCTAGTGGCAATGTTGTGTTTTACTATCTCGCCTTTCAGTACATGACCTATTTAATAGCTATTTATTTTGCTTTGCTTTGTATGTTTCTTCTTGATTTTATGCTGTTCCTATTTTACATATGATTTCTATAGTGATACTAATATTTTCTCCTTTTGTCCTTTTATTTTCTTGAGCCGAGGGTCTTTTAGAAATAGCCTCTCTATTCCTTCGAGGTAGGGGTAAGGTTTGCGCATACACTACCATTCCCATATCCCATTAATAAAATTTTACTGGGTGATTGTTGTTGTTGTATATATAAACAGTTTTAGGAGCGACTACTGTCACGACCCAACCCCAGTCGTGATGGTGCCCAACACATTGCTAGGAAAGCCCGACCAATTCCCAGATAACTAGTCAATTATTAATTAATACCGATCCATTTAGATTAAATAACCTGCTTTCATAATAGAAACAACAAATGCGGAAACAAAAACAAACAAAATACAGCCCAATGAATCCGGTGTCACAAGTCTGAGCCTCTAACAAAAGAAGGAAGCACCCTATACAATCCAAGTCTAAGTAGAGTAACAAAAGACATAAATAGAAGGAAGGAGAGAGATCTGGTCCTGCGGACACCGGCAACTACCTCGATATCTCCTCAGCTAGCAGTAGAAATAGCAGTAGTGTATCGCTCAACTGTCCTCCTGAATACCTGTATCTGCACACAAGGTGCAGGGAGTGGGGTGAATATCTTTCAACTCAGTGAGTAGTAAATAACAAATAATAACTGAAAGTAAGAACACCTGTATTATCACTAAACAGTTCTAAGAATAACCGTACAGGTAAATCATCCCTATAATGGTATGTCCGGTTCCAGTCCACTACTGCCTCACTCTGATCCAACACCTAGCCCTACTGCAGCGTGCAGACCGATCCTCACTCATACTGCTGCGGTGTGCAGCCCGATCCAATATATATAGTGATGCGGCGTGCAGCCCGATCCAATATATAGATATACTGCTGCGGTGTGCAGCCCGATCCAATAATATATAGTGCGCTCACTAGGGGTGTGTGCAGACTCCGAAGGGGCTCCTTCAGCCCAATCGCTATAATACTGCGGCGTGCAGTCCGATCCACATATATATTACTGCAATGTGCAATCATATATATATATATATATATCACTACGGCATGCAGTCCGATCAAATATATGTATATGTATATATGTATATACTGCTGCGGCGTGCAACCCGATCTGGTATATATATATATCAATACCTCACAATGGATCCTCAACCCCTTTCAGTCAATAAAGACTCGGCCTCTCGGGCCCACTCAGCTAGAACAGGGTATTCAACCCTAGATATTCTCACTTAGAGTACACATCTAGTACTGGTTCATATCATGCTATACAGCTATGAATACGACTGAGAGTATGAGTTCAACCTAGTATCGAGGTCATTTAACTCCACAGTTTTCCCAAATATTCTACAGATCGGCACAAGGCCCCAAACATGACAACTAGCCCAATTATATAGGTATAAGCTCAGTCTCAGTCAATATGCGTTGTAAACTATCAATCGGGAAGGACCAAGTCCAAATCCCCAGTCACAATACCACCACGCTCGTCACATAACGCGTGTTTCATCCCAACATAGCACTGTGTAGTGTAAATACAGGATTTCAGACCCTCAATATATCATTTATTACTACCACTCACCTCGAACCGGTAAAAGTCCTAGATCGCCTTGAGCTTTCCTCGAAAATAGACCTCCTCGGATGCCAAATCTAATCAAAACCAATAAGAATACATCAAAATAAGCTAAAGAAACATAACCCAATTGAAATAACTCGAATTACACTGAAAATCACGAAGTTGCCAAAACCCGACTGTCAGGCCCGCTTCTCGGAAAAATACAACGGTCATATTTTCAGAATCCTTATCTCGCCAAGAGTCCATACATATAAAGTTTATCAAAATCGGACTCTGTTTGCCTATCCAAATCAGTGATTTTCTATAACCAGGCTTAGAGCAGAAATCCCCCATTGATACACCTTAAATCCTTCACTTTTTAGTGATATATAGATGAAGATTCTAGGATAAAATCATGTAATTAGACTATAAAACTTACCTCCAATAACGTCCCGATGAAATCCCCTTCAAATCCCGTCACTTAGCTCTCAAAGCTTGCCCACAAATGGTAAAATTGTGAAAACCATCGCGGATGAAATGTTACTTAACAGGTCTGTCCGCCCATTAATTTCCTCTATGCGATTGCGACCTCTCACCTGCGATCGCATTATAGAAAAATCTGAAGCTACGCGATTGCATCCTACAGCTTGCGATCGCATATAATTAATTCCACTGGCCCCCAAAAGACTCTATGCGATCGCATTACATAGCCCGCGATCGCAGTGAACAACATCGCCGCACTCTGCGATCGCATACCCATCTCTGCGATCGCAGAGAACAAAATGCTGATCCAAAATCCTTCTACGCGATCGCAGGACTTCCCATGCGATCGCAGAGAACAAAAATGACCTGCAATTTATGACAACAAAACTGACTGTTCCATTAGCCAAAAATGGTCCGTTTGGACCTCCGAATTCACCCCGGGGCCCCCGGGACCCCAACGAAAACCACCAACCTACTCCAAAACACGATACGAACTTGTTCCAATCATGAAAATACACCCTTAAACACGGAAATCATCAAATCAAGGCGGATTCAACCTAAGTTTCAACTAAAACTTCCGAAACCAACATCCAATCAAAAACCCGACCAAACGATGTCTGAATGACCTAAAAATTTGTAGACATATCCAAAATCACCTAACTAAGCTACCGCAACTGTCAGAATTCCATTCCGATACCCGGATCAAAATCTCACCCTTCGACCGGATTTCGCCAAAATTCCAACTTTGCCAATTCAAGCCTAATTCCACACCGAACATTCAAATTCAATTCCGATCACTCTCCGAAGCCACAAATGATCCCCCGAAGCTACCCGAACCATTAGAATTTGATTCTGAGCTCTCTAACTTACAAGTCAACATCCGGTTGACTTTTCCCAACTATTCCTTTATCAAAGAGACTATTTGTCTCATTTCCTACCAAACTCGATCCGAATTGACTCAAATTCACCAAACATATATATTGAAACACGAACAAGCATATAATGGGGAAAACGGGACGGTAACTCATATGATGATGGACCGGTTCATCACATTCTCCTCAACTTAAGAAAACGCTCATCTTCGAGCGGGTCAAGAAACATACCCGGAGTCTCAAATAAGTGTGGATATCTGCTTTGCATCTCCTGCTCGACCTCCCAAGTAGCCTCATCCACGGGCCAGCCTCTCCACTGCACCTTAACTGAATGGACGCTTGAGGTGCGTATGTAATCGCGCGGTGAAGTACAGAATCAGGCATAGTGATTTTTGTGTTATGTATGTGTTGGAGACTAGAAGTTCTCGTAACCCGCCTACGCAGCGGTGGTATATCGTGTGTATCGGCACAGTGTAGCAGTTATCGAAAATTGGAAGCTCTAGTGGCTAACTCGTTACTTGATATGATGAATTTGAATAATGATATACGATTGCTGACTGGTTGTCATAAGCCAGGTTGTCTAGACTAATGTGATATGGACTATGTCAGAAACATGTCGCAAACTGCATGGCAGAGCGCATCAGATCATGCTCCAGCAAGGTAGATGTACCCTAGGGCCAGCGGACGGCTGGTAGGTATTGCTTTGTCAGTTGGGCCTTCATAGCGGATGTCAGTGTAGAGGTATCTACCATTGATTCAGTTCCGGTATTGAGGAACTTTGTCGGATGAGTTTCACGTGACCGAGCTCGAGGCCATATATACATGTTTGTTGCAATGAGCAACTTGAGTCGATGTGCATTCCCTTTTGCTAGATTTATGCGTGGATCGGATGGCACGCCGCCACATGTATAGTATCTGGATCGGGTGTCACGCCGCCACATGTATGGTATCTGGATCGGGTGGCACGCTGCCACAAGTATGCTATTGGAATGGGTTGAGCGCCGCAACAGTGTGATGTGGGAAATATAACTTCCTATATGTACTTTGTATACAATACTTCCTCTCTTCTGAGGAATAGTCCGTATTGGATATCGCTCGGGGAATAGCACATCGGTTGTGCCCATACATGATTCGATAGCATATACTAAATGTATCACCGCGTGTGTGATTGATTGCTTGAGTTCAGACCTAAATATGTGTGTGGCTGACCGTTTTGAGCATTGCGACTTGAGGTGCTCCATGAGTAATATTGTTTGGATAGAATCATGAGTTGTGACAAGGCCACGTGATGTTATGACCTTTCGAGGAGGATTCAGGTACTCTAATTCTATGATGTGAGACGAGATCTCAGTTATGTGTTGTGATGGTATTGAACAATTTGAATTATAGCTCTTTATGTGAGTCTGTTGTCATGATTCAAGTGTGTTCAGATCGTTCTTATTGGAGCCTGTGTTGTGCTCGTCACGGCTTAGGCCAGTGTTCAAGTGTCATATCACTAGTGTGGTGTGTTATAATCGAAATGATCGCTTGAGTCATTAATGAGCACGAGCATATTTGATCTTAGCTTGTTAGAAAGGTAATATCGAGGTTTGGCTCCGAAACCTATTGTGGTATCAGTTTTAAAAGGGAAATGGATTCATGAATGGTTGACCTAAGAGAATTCATGAATGGTTGACCTGAGAGATGGGTTCGATATATCGCGTGTGCGGTTGCCGTTGGCAGGATATGAAGGTGTTGGAATAAGACTCTATCTAATGAGAAAGGTTCTTACTGCTAGTGTGTGGTTATTGTGGCCAGAGTTGTTGTGGCTAGAGACTATCGTCTCGAGTGATTGGGTTGTTTGATACATCATGTGATCTCACCCGGAGTGGCGAGTATGGCTATTACAAATGGATCGTGTGTACTCTGAGTATAGGCATATGATTAGCAATTGGTATATGACTTCGGAAAGTGCAATGTGGTTTATGGTTCAGGTGGTCTGTGAGATTTCAGCTATATGGTGTTTTCGGACTTATGAGAGATAGGGTGACGTGTGATCGCCCGAATATATGCTTGGTAAGGTCATTCGGCTATTGGGTTGCTTCTAGTACAACTTTGGGTCCGCTCGAGGACGAGCGTTTGCTTAAGAGGGGGAGAATGTGACGACCCGGCCCGTTGTCACGAGAATTACCACCCCGTTATGTTGTAATTACATGTTTTATACTTTTATATCAGTGTTAGAGTCTTTAGGGTGAGTAAGGAGTGGATTGGATTGAAAATGAGGCATATAGCCTTTTTGAAGGAAACTTGAATATGGAAAGTCAACCCGAGTTGACTATTTAGTTAGAGGGCTCGGAATCGGATTCTAATGATTCGGTTAGTTCCGGGAGGTGATTTGTGACTTAGGGGAGCAATCGGAATTGAATTTGGAGGTCCGGTGTAGAAATAGGCTTGAATTGGCTATGGTTGAATTTTGGCGAAGTTGGAATTTTGGCGGAATCCGATCGATGGGTGATATTTTGATCCGGGAGTCGGAATGGAATTCCGATAGCTACAGTAGCTTCGTTAGGTGATTTTGGATATGTCTGCAAATTTTCAGGTCATTCGGACATTGTTTGGTCGGGTTTTTGATCGAAAGTGTATTTTCGGAAGTTTTTGGAAACTTAGGCCTTGATTTGATGAAAATTGATGATTTTGATGTTATTTCGGCGATTTGATCTCTCGAGCGAGTTCGTGTGATGTTTTAGAGTCAATGTGCATATTTGGTTTGGAGCCCCGAGGGCTCGGGAGTATTTCGGAGGTGTCTCGGAATAATTCCGGACTTAGAAAATGGGCGAACAGTGTTCGCGAACAGTGCCCGTGAAACAGTGTCCGTGAATAGTGCCCGTGAAATAGTGTCCGTGAACAGTACCGTGAACAGTAATATATTTGAGGTCCGAAAATATATTGCCATTTTTGACGATTTGGAGCTCGGATAGAGCGATTTTTCATGGGATTTTTGGAGAGAACAACGGGGTAAGTGTTCTTAACTCAATTTTGGTGGTATAACTCGAATCTATTGCAAGTTTTAGTGTTTAATTTGAGAATTTTTGTTGAAAAGGGTAGAAAACCCTCTTAGATAGAAATAGTGATTTAAGTGGACAAATGAACTCCAATTTTTGTGAATTTGGTATGTACGGACTCGTGGCGAGACGAGGATTCCGGAAATATAAATTTCAAAATTTTTTGAGATGTGGGCCCGGGGCTCGGGTTTTGCCAATTTCGTGATTTTTGATATTTTCCGAGTTCTTTCAATTGGGTTATGTTCCATTAACCTATTTTGATATATTTGTACTAATTTTGGCTAGTTTTGACGTGCGTGGATGCCGGTTCGAGGAGCTAAGGCGTCACAGGCATGAAGCTTCTACCGGTTCGAGGTGAGTGGTGATAGTAAATAATGTACGGAGGGTTTGAAACCCCGTACTTGCACTTCACAGTGCTATGTTGAGATGAGACACGCGTTCTATGACGGGCGTGGTGACATTGTGATTGGGGGTTCGGACTTAATCCTTCCCGGCTAATAGAATACTGTGTTGTATGACCGTTAATGAGATTATAACCGTACAATTGGGCTAATAGCCATGTTTGGGGCCTTGTGCCGATCTGTAGAGCATTAGGGAACCTATAGAGCTAGGTGACCTTTATATCGTGTTGGAAACATACACTCAGCCGTAGCTCTAGCTGTATAGCATAATATGAGCCCGTACTAGATGTGTACATTGAGAGAGATTGTCTAGGGTGGAATTCCCTGTTCTAGCTGAGTGGGCCTGAAAGGCCAAGTCTATACCGATTGAGATGAGATAGGGTCAAGGACCCACTATGAGATGTTATATTGGGCCTGAAAGGCCAAGTCTATATTGACTGAGACAGGGTCAGGACCCACTGTGATATATTGTATTGGGCCTGAGAGGCCAAGTATATACTGACTGGGATAGGGTCGAGGACCCATTATGGGGTATTATATATATATATATATATACCTATATTGGATCGGGCTGCACGCCGCAGCAGTATATATATATTGGATCGGGCCGCACGCCGCAGCAGTATATATATTGGATCGGGCTGCACGCCGCAGCAGTATATATATTGGATCGAACTGCACGCCACAGTAATATACATGTAAAATACATGAAATATACATGTGGGACGGACTGCACGCCGTAGTATTATTGCGCTTGGGCTGTAGGAGCCCCTTCGGAGTCTGAGTCTGCACACATTCTCAGTGAGCACTGGTGTATATTATGGGATCGGGCTGCACGCCGCAGCAGTATAGAGATATATACATATATATATTGGATCGGACCTGCACGCCGCAGTAATATTTGTGTGGATCGTGCTGCACGCCGCAGTATTATAGTGCTTGGGCCTAGGGAGCCCCTCCGAAGTCTGTATACACCCCCAACGAGCACCGTCGACGTTAAATGGAGCGGGCTGGGCGCCACAGCGGTATATGTATTGGAGCGGGCTGCGCGCCGCAGCGGTATATGTATTTGAGCGGGTTGCGCGCCGCAGCGGTATATGTATTGGAGCGGGCTGCGCGCCGCAACATTTTACTTATTCATATTCATATATATACTGAAATATTTATATGTTATAGACAGATGTATATGTCTCTATATATTGAGATGGCTGTATACCGTAGTGGTACGAGCGAGGATGTGGTCAGTGTGGGACCTAGATGAGATAGATGTGGACTGGAGATCATAGTACTCATTATAGTGATGACTAACCTGTGGGGGGTTGCCTTAGAACTGTTTAGTGATAGCACAGGAGTCCTTACTTTCAGTTATTGTTTATTATTATTACTCACCGAGTCGAAATATACTCACCCCACTCCCCTGCACTTTCTGTGCAGATCCACAGGTGCCCGAGAGCAGTTGAGTTATTGTAGCTGCTGATCATTACATACTTTTGCGGAGACTACGAGGTAGCTGCCGGCGTTCGCAAAACCTGTTTTCTCCTTCTTTATCGTCATGTTGTTTCTCCATTCTGGTTAAACTTGCTTTTGTAGTAGATCTCATTTGTAGAGGCTCAGACTTGTGACGCCACGATTTGGTTGGGACGGTGTTCTTGTATTTCAGTTCTACACTTCTTGATTTGTTATAAAAATAAGCTAATCACACCGATTAATCAGTATTAATTATACTTGGCTGGTTTAATTGGATAAGATGGTCGAGCTTGTCTAGCAATGTGTTGGGGGGTTTGGGGTCGTGACAGATCACCATCAAGCTGAATCGTACTGAAGTCCAACACATGAGATGGATCCACGAAATACTTCCGGAGCATGGACACATGGAATACTGGATGAACACTAGACAAGCTGGGTGGCAAAGCCAGCTCATATGCCACCTCCCCGATCCTCCTGAGTATCTCAAAAGGGCCAATGAACCTGGGACTCAGCTTCTCTCTCTTCCCAAACCGCATAACACCCTTCATGGGTGAAACCTTCAACAATACTCTATCTCAAACCATGAAAGATAAATCTCGAACCCTACGGTCCGCACAACTCTTCTGGTGTGACTGTGCTGTGCGAAGCCTCTCCTTAATCAACTTTACTCTCTCCAAAGCATCCTGAACTAACTCAGTCCCTATCAATCTAGCTCGCCAGGCTCAAACCATCCAACGGGAGATCTATACCTTCTACCATACAATGCCTCATATGGGGCCATCTGAATACTCGACTGATAACTGTTACTGTAGGCAAACTCTGTAAGTGGAAAAAACTCATCCCATGGACCTCCAAAATCGATCACACAAGCACGCAACATATCCTCCAAGATCTGAATAGTGCGCTCAGACTGTCCGTCTGTCTGAGGATGAAATGCTGTGCTCAACTCTACTTGCGTACCCAGCTCCCGCTGAAATGCCCTCCAGAACTAAGAAGTGAACTGAGTACCTCTATTTTATATGATAGACATCGGAACTCCATGCAATCTGACAATATCCCAAATAAAGATCACCCCTAACCGCTCCGATGAATAAGTAGTACGTACCGGAATGAAGTGTGCGGATTTGGTCAGCCAATCAACAATCACCCACACTGTATCAAACTTCTTCGGAGTCCGAGGGAGACCAATCACAAAATCTATGGTAATCCGCTCCCATTTCTACTCAGGAATAACCATACGCTGAAGAACACCGTCCGGTCTCTGATGCTCATACTTGACCTGCTGGCAGTTGAGACATCTGGCTACATGACTAACAATGTCCTTCTTCATCTTCCTCCACCAGTAATGTTGCCTCAAGTCCTGGTACATCTTCGCGGCACCCGAATGAATAGAGTACCGCGAGTTGTGAGCCTCCTCTAATATCAACTCTCGAAGGCCATCTACATTGGGCACACAGATCCGACCCTGCATCCTCAGAACACCATCACTATCAATAGTCACATCTCTTGCATCATTGTGTAGAACTCTTTCCTTAAGGAAAATCAAATGTGGATGATCATACTGACGCTCTCTGATGCGATTGTATAAGGAGGACCGAGAAACAATACAAACCAACACTCGACTCGGCTCAGAAATATCCAACCTCACTAGCCGATTGGCTAACGCCTGAACATCTTATGCAAAGGGCCTCTCCCCAACTGGAATATAAGCTAAGCTTCCCATACTGACCGTTTTTTGTCTCAAATCATCAGCCACAACATTGGCCTTCCCCGGATGATATAATATAGTAATTTCATAATCCTTAAGCAATTCCAGCCACCTCCGCTGTCTCAAATTAAGGTCCTTCCGTTTGAACATATGCTGAAGGCTGCGATGATCGGTATACACCTCACAAGAAACGCCATATAAGTAATGTCTCCAAATCTTCAGAGCGTGAACTATGGCTGCTAACTCCAAATCGTGCACAGGGTAGTTCTTCTCATGGGGCTTCAACTGACGAGAAGGATAAGAAATAACTCTACCCTCCTGCATCAACACACAATCAATGCCAACTCTCGAGGCATCATAATACATAGTATAAGAATCTGAAGCTGACGACAATATCAAGACTGGTGCCGTGTTCAATGCTGTCTTGAGCTTCTGAAAGATCTTCTCACACTTCCCGGACCACACAAAAGGAGCACCCTTCTGAGTCAATCTAGTCAAGTATGAAGCAATAGAAGAGAATCCTTGAACAAATCGGCGATAATACCCTGCCAATCCCAGAAAACTACGAATCTCAGTAGCTGAGGTCGGTCTATTCCAACTCTGCACTGCCTATATCTTCTTAGGATCCACCTGAATACCATCACTGGACACCACGCGCCCTAACAATGCCACGAACTCAAGCCAGAACTCACACTTAGAGAATTTGGCATACAACTTCTCTTCCCGCAACCTCTCTAATATAACTCTAAGGTGCTGAGCATGATCCTCCTGGCTACGGGAGTACACCAGGATATCATCTATGAACACGATCATAAAGGAGTCCAAATATGGCTGGAACACACTGTTCATCAAATGCATGAATGCGACTGGGGCATTGGTCAGCCCAAAAGACATCACAAGAAACTCATAGTGCCCATATCGCGTCCTAAAGGCTGTCTTCATAATATCAGAATCTCTAATCTTCAGCTGGTGATAGCTGGAACGAAGATCAATCTTCGAGAATACCCTAGCTCCCTGGATCTGATCAAATAAATCATCAATGCGTGGCAGAGGATACTTGTTCTTCACTATTACATTGTTCAACTGCCTATAGTTAATACACAACCTCATTGAGCCATCCTACTTCTTAATAAACAAGACCGGTGCACCCCACGGTGACACAATCGACCGAATGAACCCCTTATCTAGGATTTTCTGAAGCCGCTCCTTCAATTCTTTCAACTCAGCTGGTGCCATACGATAAGGAGGAATAGAAATAGGCTGAGTGCCTGGCACCAAGTCAATCCCAAAGTCAATATCCCTGTTCGGCGGCATGGCCGGTAGGTTTGAGGAAAACACATCAGGAAAATCCCGCACAACGGGAACAAAATCAATATTGGGAGTCTCAGCCCTGACATCCCGCACAAATGCCAAATATGACAGACATCCCTTCACAACCATCCGTTGGGCCTTGAGGAAAGATATTACCCTGTTGGGTACATAATCAGTCATGCCTCGCCACTCGATCCTCAGAATACCCAGCATAGCCAATGTGACTGTCTTTGCATGATAGTCTAGAATAGCGTGACACCGAGATATCCAGTCCATGCCCAAGATGACATCAAAATCAATCATGCTCAATAGAAACAGGTCTACTCGGGTCTCCAGACCGCCTAATAGTGACAAGACAGGACTGGTAGACATGGTCTATAATAATGGTATCACCCACCGGGGTAGATATATGCACGGGCAATGCAAGACACCCTCAGGTCGTGCCCAAATAAGGAGCAAAATATGAAGATACATAAGAATAAGTGGAACCGGGATCGAACGAAATTGAGGCATCTTTGTGGCAGACTGAAATAATACCTGTAATAACAATATCAGAAGCGACTGCATCAGAACGGCCCTAAAGAGCATAACAACGAGCCTGACCACCAGATCGTCCTCCCCCTCGAGGGTGGCCCCTAGCTGTCTGACCCTCACCCCTAGTTGACGGGGCGGGTGCTGAAGTAGATGGACCAGAAGATGAGGGTTGTCCCCTCTGCTGATATGGCCTGGATACAAGACGGGGACACTCTCTACGGATATGCCCAAACTCCCCACACTCAAAGAAACTCTCAGGTGCTGGGGGCTGGGACTGATGGGAACCCCTCGCACCGGAGTGTCCAGCAGAAGAACTAGGTCGGGAAGAACCCTGAACAAATGGAGCCTGAGATGAACTATATGCTGGTAGGGTGCTGAGAGATGGCTGACCCCGGTGAGAACCCCGATGACCTCAGCCAGAAGATGACCCACGATACTCTGAGCGGGCTGGCTGTGAAGATCTAGAAGAGCGACCTCGACTCTGCTGACTCTGGACTCTAGTCTGAGTATCACTGGAACTAGCTAATCCCCGAGGCCTATTGGCCTCTCTCTCCTCTCGCTCTCGGCAGCGGTCTATCTCAATGTCGCGTGCTATATCAACAATATCCTCAAATGAATGACTTAGGACCCTCTCTCGGTTAATCAAAATACGAATATGATAAATAAGCCCATCAACAAAGCGCCTGATCCTCTCCCGATCAGTAGGAACCATCCATGATGCATATATGGCTAACTCTGTATATCTAACCTCATACTCTGACACTGTCATGTCCCCTTGGCGGAGCCACTCGAACTGCCTGCGTAACTCCTCCCTATGAGATCGAGGTATCCATTTCTCCAAGAAAATAGTGGAGAACTCCTACCATGTCAATGGTTTCGTACCTGCCGGCCTATGATGCTCATAAGCCTCCCACCAAGTGAAGGATGCTCCCTGAAACTTGAAAGTAGTAAAGGATACACCGCTCGACTCAAGAATCCCTGCTGTACGGAGCATCCGACGACACTTGTCCAGAAAACCTTTGGCGTCCTCGCCCGGAGTACCACCGAATATAGGAGGAGATAGTCTACTGAACCTTTCAAGACAATGCTGCTCGTCGTCGGGCATCACTGGGACCCTGTCCCCCTTAATCTGAACAGCTAGCTATACTGGGGCCACTAGCTGGACTGGTGGAGCCTCAAATGTCTGAAGGCGCTGCACTACGTGCTCTGGAGCGCGAGCTGCGGGGGTCTGATGACCACCCCCGGTCCCGGATGTAGCTACTGTAGTAGAGGCTGAAACTGCCTGAGCCAAGCCAGTGCAAACTGTCAATATTTGAGCTAGGGTCTCCTGTAGACCCGGAATCACAATAGGCACAACTGGTGCCTGAACAAGTGCTGTTGGGACCTCTGCAACTGGAGGCTGATCTAGAATGGGGAAAGCTGGCAGGTCAACTAGCACTGCCCCAGCTGCTCTACCCCTACCACGACTACGGCAGTGTCCACGGCCTCTAGCAGGTGGCAATGGTGGTCGTCCGCCTCGTCCTTTAGCACGAGTCCTCACCATCTGCGAGAGAATAGAATATCAAAGTTCAGTTTTGGATCAGCAAAGTCGTACGACAAGAATTTCAAGAATTTGAAGATTTCCTAAAAGGTTTTGCAGCCTCCCGAGGATAAGTACAGACATCTCCGTACCGATCCGCGAGACACTACTAAACCGGCTCATGACTCGCAAGACCTCATAACCTAGGTTCTGATACCAACTTGTCACGACCCAACCCCAGTCGTGATAGCGCCCAACACATTGCTAGGCAAGCCCGACCAATTCCCAGATAACAAGTCAATTAATTAATACTGATCTATTTAGAGTAAATAACCTGCTTTCATAATAGAAACAACAAATGCGGAAACAGAAACATACAAAATACAGCCCAATGAATCCAGTGTCATAAGTTTGAGCCTCTAACAAAAGAAGGAAGCACCCTATACAATCCAAGTCTAAGTAGAGTAACAAAAGACATAAATAGAAGGAAGGAGAGAGATCAGGTCTTGCGGACGCCGGCAGCTACCTCGATGTTTCCTCAGCTAGCAGTAGAAATAGTAGTAGTGTATCGCTCAACTGCCCTCCTGAATACCTATATCTGCACACAAGGTACATGGAGTGGGGTGAGTATCTTTCAACTCAGTGAGTAGTAAATAACAAATAATAACTGAAAGTAAGAACACCTGTATTATCACTAAACAGTTCTAAGAATAACCTTACAGGTAAATCATCCCTATAATGGTAAGTCCGGTTCCAGTCCACTACTGTCTCACTCTGATCCAACATTGATCTAGCCCTGTTGTGGCTTGCAGACCGATCCTCACTCATACTGCTGTGGCGTGCAGCCCAATCCAATATATATATATATATATATATATATATATATATATATATATATATATATATATATATATATATATATATATGTCGCGCGTTGTAGCCCGATTCAATATATATAGTGCTGCGGCATGCAGCCCTATCCAATATATAGATATACTGCTGCGGCGCGCAGCCCGATCCAATAATATATAATGCACTCGCTGGGGGTGCGTGCAGACTCCGGAGGGGCTCCTTCAACCCAAACGCTATAATACTGCGGCGTGCAGTCCGATCCACATATATATTATTGCGGCGTGCAGTCCGATCCATATATATATTACTGCGACGTGCAGTCCGATCCAATATATATATCATATATATATTACTGCGACGTGCAATCCGATCCAATATATATATCATATATATAATACTGCGACGTGTAGTCCGATCCAATACATGTATATGTATATACTGCTGCAGCGTGCAGCCCGATCTGGTATTTGTATCAATACCTCACAGTGGGTTCTCGACCCCTTTCAGTCAATATAGACTCGGCCTCTTGGGCCCACTCAGCTGGAACAGGTATTCAACCCTAGGTATTCTCACTTAGAGTACACATCTAGTACCGGTTCATGTCATTCTATACAACTATGAATACGACTGAGAGTATGTGTTCAACCTAGTATCGAGGTCATTTAGCTCCACAGTTTTTCCTAATATTCTACAGATCGGCACAAGGCCCCAAACATGGCAACTAGCCCAATTATATAGGTATAAGCTCAGTCTCAGTTAATATGCGTTGTAAACTATCAACCGGGAAGGACCAAGTACAAATCCCTAGTCACAATACCACCACGCTCGTCACATGACGCGTGTTTCATCCCAACATAGCACTGTGTAGTGTAAATACGGGGTTTCAAACCCTCAGTATATCATTTATTACTACCACTCACCTCGAACCGACAAAAGTCCTAGCTCGCCTTGCGCTTGCCTCGCAAATCGACTTCCTCGGATGCCAAATCTGATAAAAACCAATAAGAATACATCAAAATAAGCTAAAGGAACATAACCCAATCGAAATAACTCGAATTACACCGAAAATCACGAAGTTGCCAAAACCCGACCTCCGGTCCCGCTTCTCGAAAAAATACAAAGTTCACATTTTCAGAATTCTTATCTCGCCACGAGTCCATACATATAATATTTATCAAAATCGGACTCCGTTCGCCCATCCAAATCTGTAATTTTCTATAACCTAGGCGTAGAGCAAAATCCCCATTGATACACCTTAAATCCTTCAATTTTCAGTGATATAGATGAAGATTCTAGGATAAAATCATGTAATTAGACCATAAAACTTACCTCCAATAACTTACCGATGAAATCCCCTTCAAATCCCGTCACTTAGCTCTCAAAGCTTGCCCACAAATGGTGAAATTATGAAAACCCTCGCGGATGAAATATTACTTAACAGATCTGTCCGCCCATTAATTTCCTCTATGCGATCGCGACCTCTCACCTGCGATCACGTTACACAAAAATCTGAAGCTACGCGATCGCATCATGCAGCTTGCGATGGCATATAATTGCACTAGCCCCCAAAAGACTCTATGCGATCGCATTACCTAGCCCGCGATCGCATTGAACAACATCGCCGCACTATACGATCGCATACCCATATCTGCGATAGCAGAGAACAAAATGCTGACTCCCCAAAATCCTTCTACGTGATCGCAGGACTTCCCATGCGATCGCAGAGAACAAAAATGACTTGCAATTTATGACAACAAAACTGAGTGTTCCATTAGCCAAAAATGGTCCGTTTGGATCACCCGATTCACCCCGAGGCCCTCGGGACCCCAACAAAAACCACTAACCTACTCCAAAACATAATACTAACTTGTTCCAATCATGAAAACACACCCTTAAACACGGAAATCATCAAATCAAGGCGGATTCAACCTAATTTTAAACTAAAACTTCCAAAACCAATATCCAATCAAAAACCCGACCAAACGATGTCCGAATGACTTGAACATTTACAGACATATCCAAAATCACCTAACAAAGCTACTGCAACTGTCAAAATTCCGATCCGACGCCCGGATCAAAATCTCACCCATCGACCGAATTTCGCCAAAATTCCAACTTCGCCAATTCAAGCCTAATTCTACACCGAACCTCCAAATTCAATTCCGATCACTCTCCTAAGCCACAAATGATCCCCCAAATCTACCCGAACCATCAAAATTCGATTCCGAGCCTTCTAACTCACAAGTCAACATCCAGTTGACTTTTCCCAACTATTCCTTCATCAAAGAGACTATTTGTCTCATTTCCTATCAAACTCGATCCGAATTGACTCAAATTTACCAAATACATATATTGAAACATGAACAAGCTTATTATGGGGAAAACGAGACGGTAACTCACGTGATGACGGACCGGGTCATCACAACTACGCAATGTAGTTTTTTCAATAAAAAAACTTAAAAGGCCGAAGCTAACTAAGGATGTGAATTCAAATCGGTTTATCGATAAATCGAATCGATTATATATTATCGGTTTATTGATTTATCAATTTCGATTTTAAAATTTTCCTTATCGAGTTATCGATTTCGATTTCGATTTGTCCTCTTCAGTTTATTGGTTTATCGATAAACCGATAAGATATACTAAAAAAATAATTTTTTTTATAATTTTCTTTTACCCTTATTCTATAGTACCCTTTCCTACCGTAAGTCCCTAACTCTATTATTTCCTCTACCATATTTACGGAATGATCATATTTAAAGATCAAGGGAATGAAGTTCAAATTAATGAAAAATAAAATTAGTTGTGATGATGTATTTTTTTTATGCCGTTGGGGTGTTGATGGCATACATTTGATCCCTTTTGTTTTCTTGCATGTGCTTGTTGACTCAATTTTTATATTATAAATAATGTTCGCCTTATTTTAGCTTCTTTTTGTCCATATTAGTTAGGCGATATACCTTCCATGAAATACTGCAAATTTTCTGATTGGTGTAATCGATAACCGAATCGATAAGCCCCAAAATTAATAAATCGAAATCGAAAAAATAAAAAACTTATTAAAACGATAACGATAAGATATGTACAAATCGATAATCGATAAGTAATTATCGATAATGGTCAAAACTGAATCAATAAATCGGATGCACACCCCCTAAATCAGACTTTCTTGGGCCAATAACTAAGAAAACGGAAGTGCATCAATAGCCACTTTTAAGCTCGCTAAATAAAATATATTAACAGTTTAAATGTATTAAAGATTAGCCAATTCACCTAACTTAGGACTAAGTATCCTGAATTTGGAAATCCTTCACTTAGTGTCCTAAATTTTTGAGCTGTCAATTTGAAATTTAGGACTAAGATTCGAACTTTAGGACACAATTTTCGAACTTTAGGATACAATATTCTGAATTTCTGAAGAACTTATTTAAAATTTAGAACATAAGATTTGAAGTTAAGGACATAATTTTTGAACATGATATCCTGAAATTTGATTTTTAAAATTTAAAATCTAGAATGTTATGTCTCGAAATTTGAATAAAATTAATTAATCTTTAAATATTTTATAAGTTATGAATATATTTTAAATAACATACTTTTACTATTATTTCCTCTCCTACTCGACAATCGACAGAAGACGGCCCAATTTGAAACTAGCCTACACTGGTCTAAGAGGAGGTATAACCGGAGAACACGACACGAATCACAGAGAAACAATAATACACGTCAACAAATTTTTGTAATTTTTGTATTAAGGATTGAAGGAGCAGAGGCTATTGGGTTATCGAGATGAAGAAAAGGGTCGGTAGATTATGCAAAAAGAAGAAAGAAGGAAAAATATAATGGAGAAAGGTTCGGCTGACATAGCACATGTATCATCTGGTAATTACCTCTCTTTTCATTCTGATCATAATTTGTTTTCATGAAAACGGATCATGTAACATTGCTTATATTTTGCTGAATTATAAAAAGATCATCTTTTTTTTTGTATTGATTATATTTGAGTAGAGGTAATTTGGTGCAATTGTATCTCATGACATTGTTTATGGCGGGTCTTTAATTGGCATGGTGAATTGGTGATTAGATTTTAACTTTTCGTGATGAACTGTATTTGCTGGAGTTGGCACCTTTCGTTTACATTCTCTTGTCACCACACTCTATTTTATTTTTAATTCCCCCCAAATTAATTTGCTCTTAGTCTATCTTGTGATGCGAAAGCTATCAGAAGGTCAAAATCAAGGTAATTTTAACTTTTTTTTTTTGGTTTCCCATCTGGTGTCCGGTACCCACATTGGGGTCGACTAAATCCGGATTTGCACCGGTAAGTCCTACATTGGCGATAAAGCGCTTCCTAACAAAGGTGACTTCGGGTTTCGAACCCGAAATCTCTGGTCAAGAATAAATGAGTAATTACCACTCCACCACAACCCTTGTTGGTAGGTAATTTTAACTTTTCTGTATAAGAAACTTGCAGATTATTCAACTTGGGTTAAAAAAAATGGCTTCCAATGCTTAGGAAATTTCTCATTGCTCATTTGCTTGAGGCTTAGTAAACATCAAGGGCTCGTAACGTAGAGACTATTTCTTTCAATTTTAGTGGGAAATTTAGCCTATAATATGTTCAATTTTCAAATAGAGAAATAATGGGATTTAAGTTCAATATATGTTTCGTCTGTTGGTGGTAGTTATTACGCTCAGCTAGTTCAGTTTGAGCATCTTTAGCAAACAGTAGGTGGAGTGCTTTATTCCTTTGATTATTGGTAACATGTGGTATTGAAGATGTATTATGATACTCTAATTAGATTTTCTCTTAGTGAGTTCCATAAAGCTTCTTTAAACCAGTCTCTCTTCAAAAGCCACCGCGTTAAGTTCTTTCCATTAATCATTTCTTCAATTTTTCTCGTTAATACTCACGAAAGGATGCATATAAGTAGGTCTTAATTGGCTTTCTACGGAGGACCTTTTGCTGAAAAAGGCTGGAAATACAGGATACTATCTTGCTTCTATATAGTTTTTAGTTATTCTATTTTGGAACACCTTAGTTACAACTTCTGAGAATTGTAGATGAAGAGGTACTGAGGTAGAAAGGGTTTTATCAGCGCATCCTAGCAGAGCTTGGCCGAGCATCCTGTGTGTAATATAGCAGAATTCTATTTCAGTATTCTTCTGTATTTGTTTCTTCATGTCACACGTTGTTCAAATACAATTTTGCATCAGGGTTCATCTTGTACTCGTTAAGTTCCTTGTTTTATTCTTGAAAATAGAAAGGATAGTTGGAAAATGGTGAACTGTTTACTATCAACTTCAATTAAATAACTCCGTGTTGTCGAATTATTGCTAGGAGAAAATCTTATAGTTAGAAGAAGAACATGACATATGTTGATATAACTTCAACCAGAATAAATGAAATAGTCTTATCTAGTGGTTTTTTGTTGGTTTTGCAGTTAGCTTGGAAGGTGAGCAAGATAATGAGATTGACAAAATTTCTCAACCAAATTTATCCGGTTTAGGAGCAGGAATGGAATCTCAAGTGCAAAATTCTGATGGAGAAGTCGAAGCTAAAGGGGCTACAGCTTCACTGGCTAAGAATGAAGTAGAATCATTGTTAATCAAGCCATCAGTAGCTAAAGCATCAGAAGATGCCGAGGTGCTTCCAAGAAAACGCAACGGTTTCCTTCATTTATTTTCTCTTAGAGATATCAATTCTTGCATTTTGATCTCTGAGAATAAAAGAGTCATTTGTTCTGTCATGATTTCGTTTTTAGTTGTCCTGTCTTATGCCCATCTCCCACATAGTATAGCAAGGTCAAATAGTGTCATTGCCTCAAGGCCCCTTTACATACTGCTGCTAACTGATTTGACAATAGTGATTGCACGAATAATTCGCAAGGAAGTAGTTCCTGATGAAGAAAGGGACGAAGATGGACAACGAGTGAAGGATTTCGGACATAATTGGGATGGAGCTCTAACGATATTGGAATACAGTTTAGTTCTCTATCAGACAATTCGTGCACTCTTCATAGACTGCAGTTTCTATTTGGTAATTGTCATATGTGGTCTGTCTCTCATATAATTGTCTCTAGTTCTTTTTAAGGTGGTGAAGAAGGAGTTCAAGAGAATTTGGTTTTACCATTTATTCACTAACTTTTTGCTTGTATAATATGGCATGAGACCTCATGTTGTTTGTAGTTGGATCTGTTTTCTTTTACAAACTTGAGCACTTACCAAAACTATTCCTTCCTCTTTTTAACTTTTTCCTTGTACAAACAAAATCAGTGTTTCAGGACTTCCCCTGCATCATTGAATAATCATGTAGCATGCTAAAATATGCTCAATCGTGGAAACAGACTCTTGCAGAAATGCGGGTAAGCTGCGTACAATAGACCTTTATGGTCCGGTACTTCCCCAGGCCCCACACATAGTGGGAGCTTAATGCACCGGACTGCCCCTTTTTTTTATACTAAAATATGCTCAACAT
Source organism: Nicotiana noctiflora (assembly GCA_032618575.1). Classification (NCBI taxonomy): domain Eukaryota; kingdom Viridiplantae; phylum Streptophyta; class Magnoliopsida; order Solanales; family Solanaceae; genus Nicotiana; species Nicotiana noctiflora. The sequence continues at coordinate 36,312 of JASVEL010003844.1, forward strand.
AAGCCTTTTCTCGTTTTTACTTTGTATATTCATATTTGAATAATTTATATAGGTGGCCGCGCCCAGAGCCCACTTGTTGGGAATATCGTGGGTCTGTTGTTGTATTATATAGGTGGCCGAAGTCTTTGTTGTGGTATTACTCAGTTAATATTCAATCAAATGAGCATCTTGCATTCGCGAAAGTAACTGTATACGACATATTTGAGGCAACATGCAGTTGTGGATTCAACTATGAGTTCATTGGATTCAGTAGAACTCACTGTTTTGAGGTCGAACCTTTTTAATATGTGAAAGAGATAAGTATATACATAGTTGGATATACATCTTTTCGGCTCAGAATCCACGACGTAAATTCTACATCTGCCACGGGTAATGTATCTACTTTTATATCTTGAGCTTGAACTTATATTTGTTGTTTGGTAGTACTGTACGATAAATTGAAAGATGAGAGTTAGAAATTTCCAGGTAGGGGTATGCATGTCAGGGTTAGTTGAAAGTGTCAGATATGTATAAGAGGACAAGATTGTTGGTAAAATGAAAATGGGGGACCATAGAAACCATTTGGACGATTCAAGTTGAAGAATGTGCTGCCTTTTTATGGTGGAAACCCAAGCTGACAACTGTATGATAAAAGGGGAAAATGTTGAGCTTATAATTAATGCGTGTAAAGTTTCTGGTGAAAAGTAGAATAAAAAGATCAAAGATTTAAATGCCTCGACTACAAAATGCATTTGTGTAGTTATAAATTGAGCGACTTGGTGTTGGAGACTTTAAGCCATTTGGCTTTAAAGTAGAAGAAGTGTGAATTGAAAATGTGGGGAAATAAAATGGAGGGAAAATAAAAATTTGAAGAAGTGAATTTTGTCTTGTACTTTATCCCTCATTGGTGAGGGACAATCACATTTGTGTGCTTATATATAGAATCACTTCTTAAATCTCTTAAAATGAGTTGAAAAGAATGAACTCTCGTGCCGTTGTCTTCGCTCGGCTTCGACTTTGGATCAATTGATAAATTATTTTTGGACAACATTTATTTAATTATTTAATAATTAATTAACTTCCAAATCACTGTGAAAGTACGCCAGAACTCTGCTGAAAGTTCAGAGAACCTCGCTGGCCGCGTTTCTGCCGCGATCGCGGTAGAACCGCGACAGTGAGATTAAGAGAGGCTCTTCTTGCCGCGGTTTTGCCACGATCGCAATAGAACCGCGGCAGGCCGCGTATTTTTCGAAAAGGCACCTTTTCAAGACACTTATTCTGATATTTGCCTATAAATTCTGAGGCAAGGCTGCATCTTGAAGATACAAAATACACTCTAGAACTTCTTTCTTTCTGAATATATTGCATCCTAGTTCGCAATATCTCTCTCTCAAACTTGTATGTGTGATTTTGCTTCGTTTTTGAGTTCGTTGGAATCCTATAGTTTGTATTGCCACTGTTGCATGATTCCGTTTTATCTTGGGAGGATTTAATCCATTACCCTGGTAACGTGTGAGGGGGTTAAAATTCCTTAAGGACACACAAGAAAATTGTGGACTCAGAAATTTCTCATTCTTCTACATTTCTTTATCTTTCTAACAATTTATTTTAACACAATAGCACTAACAAGCTTAAGAAATTTTATGATATTACTAACGTTTCTGTGATGGTTATTAAATTATTTTCTACATACTTTCTTGTAGACTAAAGTCTGGTTGCTTTCTACTTCATTAATTATTTCTGTCCGGTTTAAAGTACGTAAAAACTTTGCCGAAATAATAAACGTACGGGTTTGAAGTATATAAAAACTTCACCATTGTTACGTGTTGTATATTTGGTTTGGTACTCAGTTTGAAGATATCAAAACTTCACTGATTTAACAAAGTTCTGTATTGTTTTTGACTTTATAGAAATATGATGAATGAAACCAAACTAATGGAAGTGTTGCGGGAACGGGTGCTACTATGACGAGTGTTGTTGCCTCGTCAAGCCGTTCTACTCCTGCCCATGCTATGTCACCGACAGAAAAACCCAGAAAGTTGTCCGGTATTGGCTTCAAACGCTGGCAAATGAAGATGCTCTTCTATCTCACTACGTTGAATTTGCAATGTTTCATCAAGGAGGATCCTCCAGCTATGGCTGAAAATACTCTGGATAATGAACGACTTGTTGTAATTGAAGCATAGAAACATTCTAATTTTCTGTGCAAAAATTACATTATGAGTTGTTTGGAAGATGGCTTGTACAATGTCTGTAGTGTCATAGAAACTTCAAAAGCATTATGGAATGCGCTTGAGAAGAAGTACAAGACTGAGGATGCCAGACTTAAGAAGTTCGTGGCTGCAAGGTTTCTGAATTTCAAGATGATTGACACTAGGTCGGTCATAACTCAAGTCCAAGAACTACAAGTCATTATACATGACCTCCTTGCTGAAGGTATGACCCAAATCAATAATTTTATTAATAATATTTATCTTATTATTAATCCTCAATTTGTTATTGAAGGCATGGTCATAAATGAACTCTTACAAAAAGAGGTTCGGTCCTCCCTTGATGCTAAATAATATACTAAGTGTTGGAAAACCGTACAAGTCCTCAAGATCTTGGGACCTATACAATTTTTGTGTATTAGGTGGACAATGGGACCTGACACTTAGTCGTGCGCATGGGGCAAAACTATGTGCGAATATATTACTTCTCAGTGTGTCGCTTTTCTTGCAGCTTTAATAGATGCACGAAATTTAAATTTTCGACAATCTTTGATGGGTTCTATTGAATCTACAGTTGCTTATGGCCCTGTTTATTTTAACACTCAACCTAACTTGCAACTATCTTTATCTGATGTTAATATTCTAGATGCGTTAACTTTGAATGTTAAGACGCATGGTTATAATTATATTCCTGGATCTGAACTGATATGTTTATCTTATAGGATTTATTATAAATTGCTTTCTACGCTAAATCCTAGATGTAAATTATATGATACATCTGACCAAACTATTTCGGTAGAAACTAATTTCACAAAGTCTAAGGTCACTACTCGGAGACCTATAAGATGGGATGAAATCAACTTTCCAACTACTTGGACTCTTGAGTCGGTGATAGCCCCTCACCAACTTACCAATGAAGTCACGAATAACGAGACTTCACATATTACTCAAGATCCTCACGGAAGGATTTGTATTCAATTTGCAGAAAAACCTTCTACTTCTTTACATTCTTTAAAGAATCCTGTTTATAATAGGAAATCATTCTCTGGTTATAGATCTCTTCCTGCTATTCAACATATTTCTCCTATAACCCTTGATGCCCCTATTTATGGACCAGCAAGAGATAGACCTCTTTCTTTGCATACCATTAGTGATACTAAGAGTAAGGTTAAAATTAATTCTAAGACTAATGTAGTCCAGACAGTTGATAATTTGTCTGACTTAGAACCTACACCATCTGATATGGGTGTAGACACTGACTCACTCCGATTTTATGGATTGTGTCCAAATCGATTTTATTCCGGGATCCCCGGCACGTAAATATATTCAAAAAAGATTTTATAAAAGACGGTGGAATACGTTTCGAACTTGGTTTTTTGAAACTTATAGCCGAACTGATTTAAAGAATATTTCCAAAGAATTCTATGAGCTATGTGCTTTGCATAACGAAATAATAGATTTCGTTCCTTAGTTTATAACCACTTATTTGCCTTTGTATGTTAAGGTAATAGAAATATATTTTATAACTACTGAAGGATCGGTAAAAGCTATTTATCCTCCAACTTCTCAAAAGACTTTCAAATTGCAAAACAATACAGAAATTGCTTTTTTGGCTTGTCAAAAATTGATTAATGATGAGGTTACGGCTGTTACTATTAATGAAATTAATGGGTTAATTTTACAACATAATTACCAAAACCTTTATTCAAAAATTTTGGGAGAACAAATTAGTTCTTTAGATAAAAAATTAGATGAATTAACAAAGCTTGTCAAATATTTAAATTCTTGAGATATAGCTTCAACTTCTACCAATTCTTCTGAAAAGGTTTCAACGAAAAAAGATGTTTTGAAAGAAACTCATTTGAAGAGACCCCTTGATGTTTCAGATTTTAAGTTTAGAAAAAATTGTTCTATAACAGATCTAGCTGATTTGCTTAATGAAAAATTTTCGGGTTTTAAAAGCTAAGGTATTGTAATGACCCGACCGGTCGTTTTTGAAAATTATGCCCCGATCCCCAATATAACTATTTTCCTTAGTTCATTTATGTTATTGTAGTTCGCAGGGAGGTTCAGTTATAGAATTTGAAGCGTTTTGGGACACTTAGTCCCTAAATGAGAGCCTTATAGTTGAAAAAATAGCCCGTATTTGGAATAACATTAAGACGACCTCGGAATGGAAATCCGATGGTTCCATTAGTTCCGTTAGGTGATTTCGGGGTTGGGAGCGCATTCGTAATGTATTTTGGAGGTCCGTAGCTCAATTAGGCTTGAAATGCCGAAGGTTGAAATTTTGGCGAATCCGAACGATAGGTGAGATTTTGATCCGGGGGTCGAAATGGAATTCCGACAATTTTTGTAGCTTCGTTATGTGATTTTAGATATGTCCGCAAATTTTCAGGTCATTCGGACGTCATTTGGTCGGGTTTTTGATTAAATGCGTGTTTTGGAAGTTTTAGAAGAACTTAAGCTTGAATTCGATGTAATTTGATGGTATTGGCATTGTTTGATGCATGTCGATGATTGGAACAAGTTTGCATGATGTTTTAGGAGGTGTTAGTATTTTTGGTTGAGGTCCCGGGGGCCTCGAGGTGATTTCGGATGGTTAACGGGAACTTTTGAAGTTGGAAAACTTCATAATAGGCGAAGATGTAAATGAGTGTGCACAAGACCTGACTTTAAACGATCATATCTCCCATTATATAAAGAGTTGTGTGAGATACAACCTATAAAATTAAAGACCTTTGAGTCTAGTTTCCAACGCAATAAACCGTTCGTCATTTGGAGGTGTATACAGAATGTTATGACCATTTTTCAGGGCATGTGTCAGTAGCGCAGCCTTAGCGCGGGAACGCTAGTAGCCCGCGCTAATGGATTATTTTCTGCCTCAACCCACGCTAATTAGCGCGGGCGCACTAGTAGCAGGCCCCTAAATACCCTAAGACCGGGTATAGAGAGTTCCAAAGTCATTTTTGGGGCAATGGCTTGCTCTCTCAAGAGGAATCCGTCCTACTCTTCATTTCTATGATCCTAGGTAAGATTTTTGGAGTATTTTGAGTTGATTACTACTCCTAAACACTTATATTAACATGGATTAATCTTGAAAATCTTTATATTTTCAAGAAATTTTTTCAAGAACTCAAAAAGGGTGTTTTGCAAGATTTCTTCCAAAAGGTAAATCCTACACCTTAGACTTATATATATGGATATATTATGGGAATATGAGTATGAATCAAGTATTACAACTTATGGCATGGTAATTGGAAGTCATAAATTCCCAATTTAAATACATGAACATGGTAGGGATTTAAAGGTGTTTATTTGATGGAATTTTTGTTGGTTTGGGTGTGAATGGATGGTCATACATGTGTATTTGGAAGTTATAAATTGGTTAGGAATGATGGTGAGATGAATTGTTGGTTAATGGTGATAGTTGGAAGAACCAATACTATAGTTATGAGGTAAAAATAACCATGCCTACAAGTTGTTTGATAATATGCCTAAATGGCATAAGTTATGGAATTTATGATCAATATTGGCCCTATTGAATGTTGAATTGTAGATTGAAGTTACATAACTATATTGGATCATCGTAGTATCATTAAGGGGCGAATTTCGGATATGTATGGCTAAAAATCCCGACTTTTAGAAATCGAGCTTCATCGATGTTTGTGTGATCTTGGTCATTTTTCATAATTTTTCGTATTAGCTTAGAATTTAATTGTAGAATAAATTACTTGAATTATTATTTACAATATGCAATTTAATTGGATAGAGTTGAGCCACTCGGAGTCGGATACGCATGGCAAGGGAGTCGTTTCTTAGCGGTTTTGTACCGGAATTGAGGTAAGTGACTTGTCTAACCTTGCGTGGGGGAACCTTCTCCCCTAGGATATTATGTGTTGATTTAAAGCCTTGTACGCGTGGTGACGGGCGTGTACATGCGCAGATTGTTGGAAAACCACCTTACTTGAACTACTCAAATTGTGATATTCTTTTTATTTAATTGATTAAATTGTAATACTTACCCGATATTCGTTAGAAAAGCATGATTAGATAGGATTATCTGTCTAAGTGCCTACTTGTCTAACTTGAACTTCCTGAACTTGTCGATGTTGGTTTGGTGTAAATTGTAGTTATTTGTTACATATTTCTCTGTGCTTTTCCTCTTACTGATTGTGTTTGCGTTTGTGGACTGCGGGTTCAATTCCCGGAGATCCTGAGTTATTGGTAGGGACTGCGGGTTCAATTCCCGGAGATCCTGAGTTATTGGTAGGGACTGCGGGTTCAATTTCCGGAGATCCTGAGTTATTGGTAGGGACTGCGGGTTCAATTCCCGGAGATCCTGAGTTATTGGTAGGGACTGCGGGTTCAATTCCCGGAGATCCTGAGTTATTGGTAGGGACTGCGGGTTCAATTCTCGGAGATCCTGAGTTATTGGTAGGGACTGCGGGTTCAATTCCCGGAGATCCTGAGTTATTGGTAGGGACTGCGGGTTCAATTCCCGGAGATCCTGAGTTATTGGTAGGGACTGCGGGTTCAATTCCCGGAGATCCTGAGTTATTGGTAGGGACTGTGGGTTCAATTCCCGGAGATCCTGAGTTATTGATTGAGTTTGTTACTTGCTGTTATTTAATTGTAGACGGTTGCAGTAATTACTTTATTGTTGTTATTTCGGAATTATTATCATTTAAACTGCTTAATATTGTTAATATCATAATGTTATTATTTCTCTCAGTAGGGCCCTGACCTTCCTCGTCACTACTCCATCGAGGTTAGGCTTGGCACTTACCGAGTACCGTTGTGGTGTACTCATGCTACTCTTCAGCACACTTTTGTTGTGCAGATCCAGGTACATCAGGATAGGCCCATATCAGGTGATTCAGTAGCGCTTGGGGAGACCTCGAGGTATGATATGCTACGTCCGCGGATCCGGAGGCCTTCCTTCTATTCTATTAGTGCTAGCAGATGTTTTCCTTCATTCCGTTGTTAGATACTCTTTACACATAGAGCTACAGTTGTATGTTCTCTTTTAGTCTGTGTTGCCCGTGGGATTCCGGGTCTTGGTAGTATGTTGCCTAGTGGTATTTGGCGAAGTGTATGTGCCGAGTGACACTTATTACATTTAATTTATGTTATTCCGCTGTTATCTTACCTTCTATTCATGAAATTGTATATTCCTCATCGTGTTAGGCTTACCTAGTCGCGAAGACTATGTGCCGTCATGACAGGTTCACGATTGGTGAACCAGGGTCGTGACAAGTTGGTATCAGAGCTCTAGGTTCATAGGAGTCACGGGACATAGACCGGTTACTTAGAGTCTCGCTGATCGATACGGAGACGTCCGTATTTATCTACGAGAGGCTATGTAACTATTTAGGAAACTCTTCAATTCTTTGAATTCCTTATCGTGCGTCATTTATTCAGTTGAAGCCTATGTCATATGTTCTTTTGTATCCACTCGTGTATTGAAATTTCGCGCTCGGTATTAAGTATGCGCCGACGGTTCGTGACGCTGCAGAAGGATTTCAAGGGAGTCAAGAATTTGCTTAACCATTATTACCGCGTGTCATCCATATCGATAATGCAAAAGAATTGAGAGATCTTCAATTGTGCACATGGGGTGCACTAGGTTCTGACATTCGGTTGATAAGTAGGGTCTTGAGAAGGTTTACTTAATTGCCTAATCGTCACGATAATGATAGAATCACAAGGTAGATATAGATCTAAAGATAGTTGGTGGTAATAAAGACTATATGGTTCATATGAGATATCTATTTAGCGAAGAATTCAGCCAGCAGAGATACTGGGGGAAATGAGTTTAACTGTCTTAAGAAGGACATGTACCAAACGAATGTCTTGGGCTTGTCTTATGATGAAGACGTATGAACGTTAAAAGCTAGTATCATGGATTAGCAAGATGTACCTTAAGGCTTCGTGCCAAGTGAAAAGATTTCACTATCAACGATCAAATTATGGGTCATGTGTCATATCAGATTTGGCCTGCGATGTATTTAGGTGCTATTCAAAACGTTCTTGAAAAATTGCGGATGGGCAAGAGTTGAGGCTCGTATGGTATGATGTTGGGACTTTTGATGTCCCTGTGTCCCTAATAAACTCTACATTTTATTATCAGCAGGGAAAATGCTTCGACAAAGGCTACATGGTGCTTCCTAGGCGTGTGAGAATCATAGTATGTTTTAAGATGTTGTCGGTAGAGAATGCTTGGTGCATGGAGCGGGGTGATGTTTGGTTGTATTGGAATGAGGTCATACCCTATGGTGTCAGAGTGCTAATAGGGCACAGGTGATTATGTTCATTGGATCAAGTGAATTACAGTTAAATAAGAGTAGATGACTTGAGCGAATGTTTCTAATATGTTCGAGAGTCGTGTAATAGTGGCTTTGAGCTAAGTGGGAGAGTTCCACCGCTTTCGATTGGGTCGCATGGTTAATTACCTGCGTAAATTCTGGATACTAGCGTATTAATGGGTTATTGCAGCCACGGGAAAGGACCATGTGTGGTAATTTGAGTATATGTATTGTTGAATGCATGTTATGGTTAACCTTACTTGCTCATGTTCAAACTTAAGGGAAGATTCATGATTTACGCCTCGTATAGGTGCAGGTTGCAAAGGAAGTGGTTCCACTGGGGGCTTTAGCGAGAGGGTATTCATATGTTATAAAATTCAGCAGAGTGGGTTGCGTACTGGGGCAAGTCAGGGCTGGATGGCTCTCAATAGCGGTCCTAGTAAATTCAAGAGGTAAAGTGTGGTGTTTGATAATTCTGAGTCTATAAGTACAGTTGAGGCTCAAGCTTTTGAAGCAACTTAGGAAGAAAGGCACAAAATGTTCTATGATGTTTTGACTTGTGGCGTAGCATTTGAGAGACATGAAATGGTCGTCGTTTTTGAGACAGCATGGCCTCATGATTTAAGGTCACTCGGGGTGAGTGCGGTTGAAATAAGTTAGGTATTGAAGGGAGATATTAACATTATAAGGCAATCCAGGATAAACCGGAAGGTAGTAGTTGATTAGCCATAGTTGAGTTGGCATATTGGTGTCAATGATCGGTTCATGCAACGTGGTCGAGTTATGCATGTGATTTGTCGAGGTGCATTTGAGACTTGTCGACCGCAGTGGCTGATGTTATTCTAAAGTATTCTTCTGTTAGGGGCCTGTTACGAGTAGGCAGATCTCGGGAAGAGTTAAGGTGGCTTGGACCACTACTTAGAGATTGGCATATACGATAGTTATGAGAATTCGCATGCATGTTGCTATAGTTCTCCTGGAGTGAGTTAAATGAAAAGTCTTATGTGATGAAGTATTAGCCTATCGTCAGTTCTAGAGTTGTGATGGAAATCGTATCTATCGTATATCGGCACGTGAGGTGCATTGAGTGGTATGAAATTTGAAGTAAGGACCAAGGTTGTAGTTTGGTCAATAAATGTGATATAAAGAGCTCGGATAAGCAGGAAGGGAGTTTCAGTATTTTGAGTAAGATGGGTATTAACGTCAGTATCACTTGAGATGGTATTCTGTGGGAAAGGCTTTTCATCCCGGTTAGGGACTCTTGATCGCTTTTCAGTGTTAGTGCAGCCGGTGGGTTGAATGTACATGCCCGTTTAATCATTCGGAAGATGGTGGGAGCTTGTCCCACAAGAAGATTGTATAGGTGTGGCATGTAGTCACTTGATTGGTTAGAAATTTAAACCAAGTATGAGGATTTTGGTGATATCATCCATTTGAGAATTTATGCCTGGAGGGCACTTTGCTTATTGGGTTATAGACCTGTGAAACATAATTGACTTAGCTTGGCATGACCTGGATAGACTTAAGGTCGGTGGATAGATTTAAATGTGGAAGTGAGCCTTGCGTTAGGCCGGTTGTGTTTCTTCCAGCAATGTGCCCCCTTACGGAGGGGTAGTCGCGGTCTTATTTTGCGGTTAGCTAATTCATGTAAAGATATATTACGCCGTATGAGTTGTGAGATGGCTTGGTAAGTCCCTTATGTGTTGAGGTTCCGCTAAGCGGTGACGTTATATGAGCATGATAGCTCTTGAGATTTAGATCATATATCGCACCTCAGTTGTGCTTGAGTTCATAGCCTATAGTGCTATATGTTTTCTTGTGTCTGATATCATGCACCTTAGTGTGCTTATGATCGATATTCAGTATTTTGATGTGATGAGCTATTCAGCTCGACGTATGGCTCCTTGTGTGAGTTTTATACAGGGATCGGGTGGCACGCCGCCATGGTTATATTGTTTGGATCGGGTGGCACGCCGCCATGGGTATATTGTTGGGATCGGGTTGCACGCCGCAACAGTGTGATGTTTATTTCATTGTCCATAATTGCTCTTATGTGTTCTGTTTCCTATTTTCCTGAGGAAGTCCATGTTAGTGTGAGAGTTGAATAGTTCTCTCTAGTGTTCGCCTTCCTTTTGTATCACGTGCGAATTAGTGGATTACTAGCACATTGTGTCATCTCGTAGGACTTTTGATTATGTATGAGGTGGCTTGACGCTTGAGCAGTTCGTAATGGTTGAGGTGAGATCATTGAATTTGAGATCAGTGTAATCTGAGCATATGAAATAAATTAAGGGGCTAAGACCATTGTTTAGTTTAGAATGAGGCTATGGGATTTGTGCAAACTGATTATATGAAGTATATTATAGAGAAAAAGATCATTCTCTGGTTTAGGACAAGGTAATGGATCTTGTCAGGAGTATAGACCCAATGAATTGTTGATTCAGTAGTTGGTTATGAATATCGGCACATCTCTTCCGTCGTGTCGGTATTGTAAAAGTTAGTACAAGACCTATGTACATCATGAGGTGCAAAGGGAGTATCTGATTCGTTAAATTTTTGGCTAATTTGGTCAAAAAAAAAATATATTATCGTGGTCCTATGGATTTTGTGTTGCAAGGTAAGAATCCAACAAAGTTATGCAGTCATGTTTGAGGACGGCGTGTGAGGAATAATTGTGTGATCTCTTGATAAAAACAAGCCTGACATAGAATTCCGGATGTTGGAATTAGGCTTTAAGACTTATTTATTTGAACAAAAGGGAATATCTTCAGATTATATCAGACTAATGTGCTCAGCCGAGTCCGAGATTTATTAGCCCTTTTGAGATTTGAGGCGTGTTGGGGAGGTTTCTTATGAGCTGGCCTTACCTCCCAGCCTAGTCGGGGCCATCCCGTATTTCATGTCCCTATGCTCCGGAGATACCATGGTAACCGTAGCACATGTTGGGTTTCACTTTTGTTCAGCTATACGAGGATCTGCCTTATGTTGAGGAGCTAGTGGCCATCCTGGACAGGCAAGTCAGGAAGCCAAGGTCAAAGAACATCGCTTCAGTAAAGGTTCAGTGGCGGGGTCAGCCGGCCGAGGAGGCGACTTAGGAGACCGAGCAGGATATGAGCAACTAGTACCCTTATCTCTTCACCACTCCAGGTATATTTTCTATGCTCGTTCGAGGACGAACGAATCTTTTAAGTGTGGGAAGATGTAACGACCCGACCGGTCGTTTTTGAAAATTATGCCCCGATCCCCAATCTAACTATTTTCCTTAGTTCATTTCTGTTATTGTAGTTCGCAGGGAGGTTCAGTTATAGAATTTGAAGCGTTTTGGGACACTTAGTCCCTAAATGAGAGCCTTATAGTTGAAAAAATAGCCCGTATTTGGAATAGCATTAAGACGACCTCGGAATGGAAATCCGATGGTTCCATTAGCTCCGTTAGGTGATTTTGGGGTTAGGAGCGCATTCGGAATGCATTTTGGAGGTCTGTAGCTCAATTAGGCTTGAAATGCCGAAGTTTGAAATTTTGGCGAGTCCGAACGATAGGTGAGATTTTGATCCGGGGGTCGGAATGGAATTCCGACAATTTCTGTAGCTTCGTTATGTGATTTTAGATATGTCTGCAAATTTTCAGGTCATTCGGACGTCATTTGGTCGGGTTTTTGATTAAATGCGTGTTTTGGAAGTTTTAGAAGAACTTAAGCTTGAATTCGATGTAATTTGATGGTATTGGCATTGTTTGATGCATGTCGATGATTGGAACAAGTTTGCATGATGTTTTAGGAGGTGTTAGTTTTTTTGGTTGAGGTCCCGGGGGCCTCGAGGTGATTTCGGATGGTTAACGGGAACTTTTGAAGTTGGAAAACTTCATAATAGGCGAAGATGTAAATGAGTGTGCACAAGACCTGACTTTAAACGATCATATCTCCCATTATATAAAGAGTTGTGTGAGATACAACCTATAAAATTAAATCCCTTTGAGTCTAGTTTCCAACGCAATAAACCGTTCGTTATTTGGAGGTGTATACAGAATGTTATGACCATTTTTTAGGGCATGTGTCAGTAGCGCAGCCTTAGCGCGGGAGCGCTAGTAGCCCGCGCTAATGGATTATTTTCTGCCTCAACCCGCGCTAATTAGCGCGGGCGCGCTAGTAGCAGGCCCCTAAATACCCCAAGACCGGGTATAGAGAGTTCCAAAGTCATTTTTAGGGCAAGGGCTTGCTCTCTCAAGAGGAATCCGTCCTACTCTTCATTTCTATGATCCAAGGTAAGATTTTTGGAGTATTTTGAGTTGATTACTACTCCTAAACACTTATATTAACATGGATTAATCTTGAAAATCTTTATATTTTCAAGAAATTCCTTCAAGAACTCAAAAGGGGTTTTTGCAAGATTTCTTCCAAAAGGTAAATCCTACACCTTAGACTTATATATATGGATATATTATGGGAATATGAGTATGAATCAAGTATTACAACTTATGGCATGGTAATTGGAAGTCATAAATTCCCAATTTAAATACATGAACATGGTAGGGATTTAAAGGTGTTTATTTGATGGAATTTTTATTGGTTGGGTGTGAATGGATGGTCATACATGTGTATTTGGAAGTTATAAATTGGTTAGGAATGATGGTGAGATGAATTGTTGGTTAATGGTGATAGTTGGAAGAACCAATACTATAGTTATGAGGTAAAAATAACCATGCCTACAAGGTGTTTGATAATATGCCTAAATGGCATAAGTTATGGAATTTATTATCAATATTGGCCCTATTGAATGTTGAATTATAGATTGAAGTTACATAACTATATTGGATCATCGTAGTATCATTAAGGGGTGAATTTCGGATATGTATGGCTAAAAACCCCGTCTTTTAGAAATCGAGCTTCATCGATGTTTGTGCGATCTTGGTCATTTTTCATAATTTTTCGTATTAGCTTAGAATTTAATTGTAGAATAAATTACTTGAATTATTATTTACAATATGCAATTTAATTGGATAGAGTTGAGCCACTCGGAGTCGGATACGCATGGCAAGGGAGTCGTTTCTTAGCGGTTTTGTACCGGAATTGAGGTAAGTGACTTGTCTAACCTTGCGTGGGGGAACCTTCTCCCCTAGGATATTATGTGTTGATTTAAAGCCTTGTACGCGTGGTGACGGGCGTGTACATGCGCAGATTGTTGGAAAACCACCTTACTTGAACTACTCAAATTGTGATATTCTTTTTATTTAATTGATTAAATTGTAATACTTACCCGATATTCGTTAGAAAAGCATGATTAGATAGGATTATCTGTCTAAGTCCCTACTTGTCTAACTTGAACTTCCTGAACTTGTCGATGCTGGTTTGGTGTAAATTGTAGTTATTTGTTACATATTTCTCTGTGCTTTTCCTCTTATTGATTGTGTTTGCGTTTGTGGACTGCGGGTTCAATTCCCGGAAGGGACTACGGGTTCGATTCCCGAGATCCTGAGTTATTGGTAGGGACTGCGGGTTCAATTCCCGGAGATCCCGAGTTATCGAGATATTTTTGAGACATGGGCTGTGGGTTTCAATTCCCGGAGATCCTGAGTTATTGGTAGGGACTGCGGGTTCAATTCCCGGAGATCCTGAGTTATTGGTAGGGACTGCGGGTTCAATTCCCGGAGATCCTGAGTTATTGGTAGGGACTGTGGGTTCAATTCCCGGAGATCCTGAGTTATTGATTGAGTTTGTTACTTGCTGTTATTTAATTGTAGACGGTTGCAGTAATCACTTTATTGTTGTTATTTCGGAATTATTATCATTTAAACTGCTTAATATTGTTAATATCATAATGTTATTGTTTCTCTCAGTAGGGCCCTGACCTTCCTCGTCACTACTCCATCGAGGTTAGGCTTGGCACTTACTGAGTACCGCCGTGGTGTACTCATGCTACTCTTCTGCACACTTTTGTTGTGCAGATCCAGGTACATCAGGACAGGCCCATATCAGGTGATTCAGCAGCGCTTAGGGAGACCTCGAGGTATGATCTGCTACGTTCGCGGATCCGGAGGCCTTCCTTCTATTCTATTAGTGCTAGCAGGTGTTTTCCTTCATTCCGTTGTTAGATACTCTTTTCACATAGAGCTACAGTTGTATGTTCTCTTTTAGTCTGTGTTGCCCGTGGGATTCCGGGTCTTGGTAGTATGTTGCCTAGTGGTATTTGGCGAAGTGTATGTGCCGAGTGGCACTTATTACATTTAATTTATATTATTCCGCTGTTATCTTACCTTCTATTCATGAAATTGTATATTCCGCATCGTGTTAGGCTTACCTAGCCGCGAAGAATGGGTGCCGTCATGACAGGTTCACGATTGGTGAACTAGGGTCATGACAGGTATTTATAAACAACCTGATAACTGGTTAGATGAAGACCAACCCCTATTTTCTGAGGTTCAAGCTAGGATGTCTCGAGGAGGACTAGAAAGACCTAGTAGAAAGAGGCCTAATTACAACAAAAAGAAGACTTACGCTTCTGTCCCGCCTCTTATGACTTATTATTACCCTAGACCAACGCCTCAGGATGTCTTAATTGAGGAAAGAGACCGGAACCAAACTAACACTTCTTACAATGGAGATTCCGTTTATGAATGGTGTATTGACGGTCTTACTGAAAGACAAATTTCTATTATGTGCCATCGTATGATGATGTATGCTTCTATTTGCGCATATTCTAATAATGATTTTGCTGTTGCAAAAATGATTTTTAATGGATTCACAGGTCAACTTAAAGGCTGGTGGGATAATTGCCTAAGTATTGACGCTAAGAATCATATTCTTACAGCCACCAAAATAATTCAGGATGAGACTAAAACTGATGATTTAGTACATGATTCAGTCTATACTTTGATTCTTACTATTCTAGAACATTTCAATGGTAGAATTACCAATGGTTATGAGAACCTTCGAACTCTCCTAAATGGTTTACGATGTAAATATCTTGGAGAATTTCGTTGGTATAAGGAAACTTTCCTTAGCCGTGTTATGGATCTGCCTGACAGCGGCCAATCTCATTGGAAAGCCAGATTAGTTGATGGCGTTCCCCCTCTGTTTGCTGAACGTATTAGAAATACGCTTCGAGGAGCAAATAATTCTATCCCTTATGATAATCTAACCTATGGCCATATCATTGGCACTTGTACACAAGAAGGATTTAAACTGTGTAACGAGTTAAAGTTGAATCAACAACTTAAGCGCCAAAAGGCCACAGAAAGATCTCAATTAGGAGATTTCTGTACTCAATTCGGTTTTGAAGGACCTTCTAGGCCTAGACTTAATAGAGGAAATTATTCTGGTGATAGACCTCGCCGTAAGAAATATCGTAGACGTTCCGAACACTATAAGGAAAAACGAGAAGCTAAAAAGGCGCACCGTAAGTCTACAAGATTCGCAAAGAATTTCTCTAAACGAGAACTTCGCACAATTAAGTGCTACAAATGTGGTCAATATGGTCACATTGCTCCGAATTGTAAAGCTGATAAGCTTAAAGGTTTAGGACTTGATGACGATGTCCAAGACAAGATTTTGACCATGATCTATGTTGCTACGCTGAAAAGACAGATCAGTCTGATGTTTACCCCTCTTCAACTAGTGATCAGGAAGATAGTCCTGATTACGATACTGATCTAGATGATCAAAATAATTGTTTAACTTGTGCAGGTGATACATGTACTTATGAAAATGATGAGTTTTATAAACTTCAATCTCAATTCGATAATCTTGATTTCAACATGATTAATTCTGAAAATGTTATAGAACTTTTAAAGGAGGTTAAAGACGATGATATTCGTAACAAAATTTTAGAAATGACTTCAAAAGCTTCTTCTTCTCCTTCAAAGTCTTTTCAAAAAAATAAGCCGAAAAACTTTAGTCCTTAAATTTATTCTATGAAAGAAGTTTTTGACAGATTACAAAAGAAGAATGAAATTGTCGAAATTCGCGATTCTTCACTCGATGATTTAAAATTCGAAGTGGACAAACTGAAGCAAGAGATTAAATCTCTGAAACAGAATCAGGCAGTTCACCATCACAGGATTTCTCAGTTAGAGAGAAATGACAGCTCATCATCCGATTCTGAAGCTTCAACTTTCGTTCCTAATAAAGGAAAAGAAAAAATTCTTTTTGAAGAAAATAATTCTTCTGACACAGATTTTTTAAATAAAAAACTAGATTTTTCTAAAAAAGATATTTTTTAGGAATGATGCAGGTTGTAACTGCGCATAAATGGCATGTTCAGTGTACAATTTTAGTTAATAGAGAATTTACTATAACTGGTACTGCTTTAATTGATAGTGGTGCTGATGTTAGTTGTATTCAAGAAGGATTAATTCCTTCTAGATTATTTCAAAAACCTACTCATGTAGTTAAATCTACTTCTAATCACTCTTTGTCCATTCGTTATAAATTAAGTAAAGCCCATATTTGCCAGAACAAAGTTTGTATTCCTCATTTCTTTTTTCTGGTAAAAGATTGCATGAGTCCTCAAATTATTTAGGAACACCTTTCATAAATGCAATCTACCCCTTTACTCACATTGATGAAAAGGGTTTTACAGCCACTTTTAATGATAACCCGATTTCATTTCAGTTTGTAACTGATCCCATTACTAGTGATATAAACTATATTATTTTAAATAAAGAAAGATTTGTAAATTCTTTACAACTCGAAATTTATAGTCTTAATATTACAAATTCTCTTCAATCGGCAAAGGTTCAGGAAAAAATTAAATTGATTTCTAAAAAAATGGCTGTTGATATTTGTGCTGATCATCCAAGTGCTTTTTGGAATAGAAAGAAACATATTGTCACTCTTTCTTATGAAGACGATTTTTCAGAAGAAAAAATTCCTAATAAATCACGACCCTGTCAAATGAATGCAGAGTTAGTTGAATTTTGTAAAAAAGAGATTGATAATCTTTTACAAAAGAATTTGATTAAACCTTCTAAATCACCTTGGTCTTGCACTGCTTTTTATGTGAATAATGCAACTGAGAAAGAACGTGGTCATCCCCGTTTAGAGATTAATTACAAACCATTAAACAAAGTTTTGAAATGGATTAGATATCCAATCCCCAACAAGAGAGATTTGCTTTCAAGACTTTATGATTCAAACATATTTTCAAATTTTGATTTAAAATCTGGTTATTGACAAATTCAGATTTTCAAAGAACATTCTTATAAAACTACATTTAATGTTCCGTTTGGTCAATACGAATGGAATGTAATGCCTTTCGGTTTGAAAAATGCACCTTCTGAATTTCAGAAAATTATGAATGATATATTCAACCCCTATTTAGATTTTATTATAGTCTATATCGACGATATTTTGGTATTCTCAAAAACTCTTGAACATCATATTCAACATTTGGATATTTTTAAGAAAATAGTTATTCAAAATGGTTTAGTAATCTCAAAACCAAAAATGAACCTTTTTCAAACCGAAGTAAGATTTCTTGGACATAATATCTGTCAAGGAAAGATTACTCCTATTCAAAGATCCATTGATTTTGCTTCTAAGTTTCCTGATGTTATTACTGACAGGACTATGTTGCAAAGATTTTTAGGAAGTTTGAATTATATTTTCCCTTTCTACAAAAATCTTTCTCGAGATTTAGCCCCTCTTTATGATAGGCTAAAAAAGGATTCTAAATCCTCTTGGACTGATAGTCTGACAAATTTAGTTAAACAGGTAAAATGACATGTTCATTCACTGCCCTGCTTAACTCTTGCCAATCCTAACTGGCAAAAAATTATTGAAACTGATGCTTCCAACATTGGCTTCGGTGGGATTCTTAAACAAATTAATCCCAACGATAAGCATGAGTATTTGATTCGTTTCCATTCTGGAAAATGGAATGAAGCCCAAAAGAAATACCCTACTGTGGCTCATGAAAAGCTTTGTATTGTCAAATGTGTTCTAAAATTTCAAGATGATTTATATAATCAGAAGTTTTTAATAAAAACTGATGCTCAGTCTGTTAAATTTATGTTTAACAAATATTATAAGCATGATGCTTCTAAAATAATTTTTGCTAGGTGGCAAGCACAGCTGGCACCCTTTGATTTCAAAATTCTTTATAAAAAAGGAATTGATAATTCTCTACCTGATTTCTTATCAAGAAAATTTCTAAATTAAAATATGAATCTTAGTGCCTATTTTTTTGATGACTTAATAATCACAATTCTTCTAGCCGTTCCTCTTGGACAAGATATCCAAGAAATAGTTTTGAAGAAACTCATTAATGAAATTCTAGAACAAGATGCAGAAGATGACTTCTCATTTTCAATATTTGATTACGAAGAAGTTGATATTTCATGGTATGATATAGATAATTATTATGAATTTAACTAATCTTGTCTTTTATCTTATTCAAGGATGGGTGGAAACGGAGAACCACTATGGTCTCCACCAGTCCGCGGCAAAGGCGGAGGACAGAGTAATCGGGGAAAGGGAAGATATGTCCCTCCAACTTCCCCTAATTCATCTTATTCATCATCCAGAGATTTTCCAGCTTTGAGAAAGATAGCAGGAAAAACTTTGGTCAATTCAAAGGTTGGAGAATCTTCTTCAACTCCAGCAATTTCACTGGACAATATTCCGGAAAGCCATCCATTATATGGACAACTAAAAGCTTTTCTTGATTCTCAGAAGCAAAATACATTTGCTTCAACAATAAAAGAGGGAGATATGCCCTCAAAGGAATTCAATAAAGGATCAAAAGAAATGATATTTCTTATTGAACCTTCTGATATGAAAAGGGATCCGTGGGAAATATGCCAACGATACCTTACATCGGGATTATATTTTCCAGGAGAATCATACAAACAACGTAGTTACTACGAGAGCCTGTTAATTTCTACGGGCACTGATGATATTCAACACTTCACTGGTAACGATAACAAAACTTACCAGTATTCCAAGTTGATCGTCAAGAGAATTTTAAAAATTGAAGCTTGGGGAATTTCTACAATTTCTGAAAAGAAAGTTTTAATAAATAAAATTCCAACAAGTTTTACTTACTGGGATTATATCCAGGCTTTTTGAAAAGTAATCTTTTACAATAATGAAAAATATAAGCATTCTTGGTGGATTATAATCTGCTCAAATATTTTTAATGAGCCCATCCCTACTTGGTTTATTAATTGGTGGACTTATCATGGCCCTTTGGTAAAACATTTACCAGACTTATTTTTAAATCTTTATAAGGAATGGACAGCAGTGTCACCATTTCTAACGGATTTATATTTATCCGACCACATCTGAAAAGTAGATACTATTGATCAGATGTATTTTTTCATTGAATTCTCAATCCCCTGGATCTTCAAATGGACACCGGAATTAGGATTTACTTCCCCTGAGGAATAAATTCCCTGCCTTTACAGAGGATACTATACCAATTTTTGGGATAAATTAATGAAGACAGATCCTCAAACAAAGGACATTTATGGCGTTGAATTAATCAGTGAAATTCAAAAAGCAATTGCCAGTTATAAAATTAAACTGAAAAAACTGGTAGCAGACAATTCAGTAACCCATATTGCAAGGAGAATCTCCGCTCAAGATGGTAATAGAGAAGAATTAATAAAGAATTATTTAAAGGAGGTAGAGCGAAGCTTGTTCCAGAATCTATCTCAAATTAATAAATCAGATACATCAATGAGGAGCAATTCCAGTGCTGAAAATATGTCAGCAACAGAGTTTGATGAATCTCAAAGGCCAGAAACACCTTCTTCAATAACAGAAGAAAAACTACTACGAGTAGAAAACTTCCTGCAGGCACAGGAAGATTCACTCCAAAATTCCAAAGGCAAAGACAAATTGTAATACAATTTTGTAATAGATAGACGACAAGAAATAATACATGTCTCTATCTATTTTATTAATTTTAAGCAGATAAAAACAAAATTGCTTTTTGTAAGGGCCCGAATGTGGGACCCATAAAAATTCCCTCTGTTTCCTTGGCCCGTCTATATAAGGACCATTCCCTTCTTCATTTAGAAGCAAGCCAAGTTTTGGCAAACTCTCTCTTCTCTCTCATCTCTCTCTCTTCTCTTGTAACATATTCTTTCAATAAATAAAAGTTTGGTGTTTATATTATCCGGCGTCTTCTGGTGACATCATCGGCCTTTCCGATCAAGTACTATTCCAATCTCCCTTCTTCTTCTCTTCAGATGATAGTCAGAACTATTTCCGGCTAAGTTTGTTCATATCTATGTTGAAACTCCGGTAACTACAGTAAGTATGCCATGATTTTTTCTAGACTCAATCATAATATTATGAGTAGGTTATCATAAATCTCTGCCTTATATCTTTTAATTTAAGAGTTGACTTGGTTCAAAAATGGTGGAACAGTCGATTCCGGCACCGTCTACAGTATAACGAGCAGTGATGTATTGTAAGTCCCCGCTAAGCTGTATTGCGTTTAGGGGCAATATTTGATACCACAGTTAGAACTGTTAATACTGTAGACGATATCGGAAAACGGACAAGCCCCATGCTTTGGTAATGGCTTCTAGTCTTCCATACAGTCGACCTAAATTAAAGGAATAAAGTTAGATTTAAATAACCAACTACAGTATTTTGATGAAATCAATACTTTGTATCCCAGTCTAGATGGCCGTGCGGACTACCGCCCGCCTTGTAGATCTTGGATCGAAACTTGGTATCACTTTGATTCTCGAATACAGTACCTTGCCTTCGTCACTTTGATACGCTCCACTTCGAGGCTAACCCTCGAAACAATTCCCTAGTTTCGATTAAATAGTAAAATTGGGGAGGTCTGATTTTAACCGTATACAACATGTTTATTGTAGGTGTCTTGTCTTAGCCTCGTTACTACATCATCGGGGTTAGGCTAAACTGGTAGCAGACAATTCAGTAACCCATATTGCAAGGAGAATCTCCTTGCAATATGGGTTACTGAATTGTCTGCTACCAGTTTTTTCGGTTTAATTTTATAACTGGCAAATAGAGTTTATATCTCTAGTAATGGGAGCAGTTACAACCTGCATCATTCCTAAAAAAATATCTCTTTTAGAAAAATCTAGTTTTTTATTTAAAAGATCTGTATCAGAAGAATCGATTTCTTCAAAAAGAATTTTTTCTTTTCCTTTATTAGGAACAAAAGTTGAAGCTTCCGATATCGTCTACAGTATTAACAGTTCTAACTGTGGTATCAAATATTGCCCCTAAACGCAACACAGCTAGGCGGGGACTTACAATACACCAGCTCGTTATACTGTAGACGGTGCCGGAATCGACTGTTCCACCATCTTTGAACCAAGTCAACTCTTAAATTAAAAGATATAAGGCAGAGATTTATGATAACCTACTCATAATATTATGATTGAGTCTAGACAAAATCATGACATACTTACTGTAGTTACCGGAGTTTCAACATAGATATGAACAAACTTAGCCGGAAATAGTTCCGACTATCATCTGAAGAGAAGAAGAAGGGAGATCGGAATAGTTCCTGATCGGAAAGGCCGATGATGTCACCAGAAGACGCCGGATAATATAAACACCAAACTTTTATTTATTGAAAGAATATGTTACAAGAGAAGAGAGAGAGATGAGAGAGAAGAGAGAGTTTGCCAAAACTTGGCTTGCTTCTAAATGAAGAAGGGAATGGTCCTTATATAGACGGACCAAGGAAACAGAGGGAATTTTTATGGGTCCCACATTCGGGCCCTTACAAAAAGCAGTTTTGTTTTTGTCTGCTTAAAATTAATAAAGTAGATAGAGACATGTATTATTTCTTGTCGTCTATCTATTACAAAATTATATTACAATTTGTCTTTGCCTTTGGAATTTTGGAGTGAATCTTCCTGTGCCTGCAAGAATTTTTCTACTCATAGTAGTTTTTCTTCTATTATTGAAGAAGGTGTTTCTGGACGTTGAGATTCATCAAACTCTGTTGCTGACATATTTTTAGCACTGGAATTGCTCCTCATTGATGTATCTGATTTATCAATTTGAGATAGATTCTGCAACAAGCTTTGCTCTACCTCCTTTAAATAATTATTTATTAATTCTTCTCTATTACCATCTTGAGCGGAGATTCTCCTTGCAATATGGGTTACTGAATTGTCTGCTACCAGATTTTTTGGTTTAACTTTATAACTGGCAATTTCTTCTTGAATTTGACTGATTAATTCAGCGCCATAAATGTCCTTTGTTTGAGGATCTGTCTTCATTAATTTATCCCAAAAATTGGTATAGTATCTTCTGTAAAGACAGGGAATTTGTTCTTTAGGGGAAGTAAATCCTACTTCCGGTGTCCATTTGAAGTCCAGGGAATTGAGAATTCGATGAAAAAATACATATGATCAATAGTATCTACTTTGCAGATGTGGTCGGATAAATATAAACCCGTTAGAAATGGTGACACTGCTGTCCATTCCTTATAAAGATTTAAAAATAAGTTTGGTAAAATTTTTACCAAAGGGCCATGATAAGTCCACCAATTAATAAACCAAGTAGGGATGGGCTCTTTAAAAACATTTGAGCAGATTTTAATCCACTAAAAATGCTTATGTTTTTCATTATTGTAAAAAAATACTTTTGAAAAAGCCTGGATATAATCCCAGTAAGTAAAACTTGTTGGAATTTTATTTATTAAAACTTTCTTTTCAAAAATTGTAGAAATTTCCCAAGCTTCAATTGTTAGAATTCTCTTGACGATCAATTTGGAATACTGGTAAGTTTTGTTATCGTTACCAGTGAAGTGTTGAATATCAACAGTGCCCGTAGAAATTAATAGGCTCTCGTAATAACTACGTTATTTGTATGATTCTCCCGGAAAATATAATCCCGATGTAAGGTATCGTTGGCATATCTCCCACGGATCCCTTTTCATATCAGAAGGTTCAATAAGAAATATAATTTCTTTTGATCCTTTATTGAATTCCTTTGAGGGCATATCTCCATCTTTTATTGTTGAAGCAAATGTATTTTGCTTCTGAGAATCAAGAAAAGCTTTTAGTTGTCCATATAATGGATGGCTTTCCGGAATATTGTCCAGTGAAATTGCTGGAGTTGAAGAAGATTCTCCAACCTTTGAATTGACCAAAGTTTTTCCTGCTATCTTTCTCAAAGCTGGAAAATCTCTGGATGATGAATAACATGAATTAGGGGAAGTTGGAGGGACATATCTTCCCTTTCCACGATTACTCTGTCCTCCGCCTTTGCCGCGGACTGGTGGAGACCATAGTGGTTCTCTGTTTCCACCCATCCTTGAATAAGATAAAAGACAAGATTAGTTAAATTCATAATAATTATCTATATCATACCATGAAATATCAACTTCTTCGTAATCAAATATTGAAAATGAGAAGTCATCTTTTGCATCTTATTCTAGAATTTCATCAATGAGTTTCTTCAAAATTATATCTTGGATATCTTGTCCAAGAGGAACGGCTAGAAGAATTGTGATTATTAAGTCATCAAAAAAATATGCACTAAGATTCATATTTTAATTTAGAAATTCTCTTGATAAGAAATCAGGTAGAGAATTATCAATTCCCTTTTTATAAAGAATTTTGAAATTAAAAGGGTGCCAGCTGTGCTTGCTACCTAGCAAAAACCATTTTAGAAGCATCATGCTTATAATCTTTGTTAAACATAAATTTAATAGACTGAGCATCAGTTTTTATTAAAAACTTCTGATTATATAAATCATCTTGAAATTTTAGAACACATTTGACAATACAAAGCATTTCATGAGCCACAATAGGGTATTTCTTTTGGGCTTCATTCCATTTTCCAGAATGGAAACGAATCAAATACTCATGCTTATCGTTGGGATTAATTTTTTAAGAATCCCACCAAAGCCAATGTTGGAAGCATCAGTTTCAATAATTTTTTGCCAGTTAGGATTGGCAAGAGTTAAGCAGGGTAGTGAATGAACACGTCGTTTTACCTGTTTAACTAAATTTGTCAGACTATCAGTCCAAGAGGATTTAGAATCCTTTTTTAGCCTATCATAAAGAGGGGCTAAATCTCGAGAAAGATTTTTGTAGAAAGGGGAAATATAATTCAGACTTCCTAAAAATCTTTGCAACATAGTCCTGTCAGTAATAACATCAGGAAACTTAGAAGCAAAATCAATAGATCTTTGAATAGGAGTAATCTTTCCTTGACAGATATTATGTCCAAGAAATCTTACTTCACTTTGAAAAAGGTTCATTTTTGGTTTTGAGATTACTAAACCATTTTGAATAACTATTTTCTTAAAAATATCCAAATGTTGAATATGATGTTCAAGAGTTTTTGAGAATACCAAAATATCGTCGATATAGACTATAATAAAATCTAAATAGGGGTTGAATATATCATTCATAATTTTCTGAATTCAGAAGGTGCATTTTTCAAACCGAAAGGCATTACATTCCATTCGTATTGACCAAACGGAACATTAAATGCAGTTTTATAAGAATGTTCTTTGAAAATCTGAATTTGCCAATAACCAGATTTTAAATCAAAATTTGAAAATATGTTTGAATCATAAAGTCTTGAAAGCAAATCTCTCTTGTTGGGGATTGGATATCTATTCCATTTCAAAACTTTTTTTAATGGTTTGTAATTAATCACTAAACGGGGATGACCACGTTCTTTCTCAGCTGCATTATTCACATAAAAGCAGTGCAAGACCAAGGTGATTTAGAAGGTTTAATCAAATTCTTTTGTAAAAGATTATCAATCTCTTTTTTACAAAATTCAACTAACTCTGCATTCATTTGACAGGGTCGTGATTTAGTAGGAATCTTTTCTTCTGAAAAATCGTCTTCATAAGGAAGAGTGACAATATGTTTCTTTCTATACAAAAAATACTTGGATGATCAACACAAATATCAAAAGCCATTTTTCAGAAATTAATTTAATTTTTTCCTGAACTTTTGCCGATTGAAGAGAATTTGTAATATTAAGACTATAAATTTCGAGTTGTAATGAATTTACAAATCTTTCTTTATTTAAAATAATAGAGTTTATATCTCTTGTAATGGGATCAGTTAAAAACTGAAATGAAATCGGGTTATCATTAAAAGTAGTTGTAAAACCCTTTTCATCAATGTGAGTAAAGGGGTAGATTGCATTTATGAAAGGTGTTCCTAAAATAATTTGAGGACTCATGCAATCTTTTACCAGAAAAAAGAAATGAGGAATACAAACTTTGTTCTGGCAAATATGGGCTTTACTTAATTTATAACGAATGGACAAAGAGTGATTAGAAGCAGATTTAACTACATGAGTAGTTTTTTCTAATAATCTAGAAGGAATTAATCCTTCTTGAATACAACTAACATCAACACCACTATCAATTAAAGCAGTACCAGTTATAGTGAATTCTCTATTAACTAATATTGTACACTGAACATGCCATTTATGCGCAGTTACAACCTGCATCATTCCTAAAAAAATATCTCATTTAGAAAAATCTAGTTTTTTATTTAAAAGATCTGTATCAGAAGAATCGATTTCTTCAAAAAGAATTTTTTCTTTTCCTTTATTAGGAACAGAAGTTGAAGCTTCAGAATCGGATGATGAGTTCTCATTTCTCTCTAACTGAGAAATCCTGTGATGGTGAACTGCCTGATTCTGTTTCAGAGATTTAATCTCTTGCTTCAGTTTGCCCACTTCGAATTTTAAATCATCGAGTGAAGAATCGCGAATTTTGACAATTTCATGCTTCTTTTGTAATCTGTCAAATACTTTTTTCATAGAATAAATTTAAGGAATAAAGTTTTTCGGCTTATTTTTTTGAAAAGACTTTGAAGGAGAAGAAGAAGAAGCTTTTGAAGTCATTTCTAAAATTTTGTTACGAATATCATCGTCTTTAACCTCCTTTAAAAGTTCTATAACATTTTCAAAATTAATCATGTTGAAATCAAGATTATCGAATTGAGATTGAAGTTTATAAAACTCATCATTTTCACAAGTACATGTATCACCTGCACAAGTTAAACAATTATTTTGATCATCTAGATCAATATCGTAATCAGGACTATCTTCCTGATCACTAGTTGAAGAGGGGTAAACATCAGACTGATCTGTCTTTTCAGCGTAAGCTTCATAGATCATGGTCGAAATCTTGTCTTGGACATCGTCATCAAGTCCTAAACCTTTAAGCTTATCAACTTTACAATTCGGAGCAATGTGACCATATTGACCACATTTGTAGCACTTAATTGTGCGAAGTTCTCGTTTAGAGAAATTCTCTGCGAATCTTGTAGACTTACGGTGCGCCTTTTTAGCTTCCCGTTTTTCCTTATAGTGTTCGAAACGTCCACGATATTTCTTACGGCGAGGTCTGTCACCAGAATAATTTCCTCTATTAAGTCTAGGCCTAGAAGGTCCTTCAATACCGAATTGAGTACAAAAATCTCCTAATTGAGATCTTTCTGTGGCCTTATGGCGCTTAAGTTGTTGATTCAACTTTAACTCGTTACACAGTTTCAATCCTTCTTGTGTACAAGTGCCAATGATATGGCCATAGGTTAGATTATCATAAGGGATAGAATTATTTGCTCCTCGAAGCGTATTTCTAATACGTTCAGCAAACAGAGGGGGAAGGCCATCACCTAATCTGGCTTTCCAATGAGATTGGCCACTGTCAGGCAGATCCATAACACGGCTAAGGAAAGTATCCTTATACCAACGAAATTCTCCGAGATGTTTACATCGTAAACCATTTAGGAGAGTTCGAAGGTTCTCATAACCATTGGTAATTCTACAATTGAAATGTTCTAGAATAGTAAGAATCAAAGTATAAACTGAATCATGTACTAAAACATCAGTTTTAGTCTCATCCTGAATTATTTTGGTGGCTGTAAGAATTTGATTCTTAGCGTCAATACTTAGGCAATTATCCCACCACCCTTTAAGTTGACCTGTGAATCCATTAATAATCATTTTTGGAACAGCTAAATCATTATTAGAATCTGCGCAAATAGAAGCATACATCATCATACGATGGCATAGAATAGAAATTTATCTTTCAGTAAGACCGTCAATACACCATTCATAAACAGAATCTCCATTGTAAGAAGTGTTAGTTTGGTTCCAGTCTCTTTCCTCAATTAAGACATCCTGAGGCGTTGGTCTGGGGTAATAATAAGTCATCATAAGAGGCGGGACAGAAGCATAAGTCTTCTTTTTATTGTAATTAGGCCTCTTTCTACTAGGTCTTTCTAGTCCTCCTCGAGACATCCTAGCTTGAACCTCATAAAATAGGGGTTGGTCTTCATCTAACCAGTTATCAGGTTGTTTATAGATACCTGAGCTTTTAAAACCCGAAAATTTTTCATTAAGCAAATCAGCTAGATCTGTTATAGAAGAATTTTTTCTAAATTTAAAATCTGAAACATCAAGGGGTCTCTTCAAATGAGTTTCTTTCAAAACATCTTTTTTTGTTGAAACCTTTTCAGAAGAATTGGTAGAAGTTGAAGCTATATCTGAAGAATTTAAAGATTTGACAAGCTTTGTTAATTCATCTAATTTTTTATCTAAAGAACTAATTTGTTCTCCCAAAATTTTTGAATAAAGGTTTTGGTAACTATGTTGTAAAATTAACCCATTAATTTCATTAATAGTAACAGCCGCAACCTCATCATTAATCAATTTTTGACAAGCCAAAAAAGCAATTTCTGTATTGTTTTGCAATTTGAAAGTCTTTTGAGAAGTTGGAGGATAAATAGCTTTTAACGATCCTTTAGTAGTTATAAAACATCTTTCTATTACCTTAACATACAAAGGCAAATAAGTGGTTATAAACCAAGGAACGAAATCTATTATTTCGTTATGCAAAGCACATAACTCATAGAATTCTTTGAAAATATTCTTTAAATCGGTTCGGCTATAAGTTTCAAAAAACCAAGTTCAAAACGTATTCCACCGTCTTTTATAAAATCTTTTTTGAATATATTTACGTGCCGGGGATCCCGGACTAAAATCGATTTGGACACAATCCATAAAATTAGAATGAGTCAGTGTCTACACCCATATCAGATGGTGTAGGTTCTAAGTCAGACAAATTATCAACTGCCTGGACTACATTAGTCTTAGAATCAATTTTAACCTTACTCTTAGTATCACTAATGGTATGCAAAGAAAGAGGTCTATCTCTTGCTGGTCCATAAATAGGGGCATCAGGGGTTATAGGAGAAATATGCTGAATAGCAGGAAGAGATCTATAACCAGAGAATGATTTCCTATTATAAACAGGATTCTTTAAAGAATGTAAAGAAGTAGAAGGTTTTTCTGCAAATTGAATACAAATCCTTCCGTCGGGATCTTGAGTAATATGTGAAGTCTCGTTATTCGTGACTTCATTGGTAAGTTGGTGAGGGGCTATCACCGACTCAAGAGTCCAAGTAGTTGGAAAGTTGATTTCATCCCATCTTATAGGTCTCCGAGTAGTGACCTTAGACTTTGTGAAATTAGTTTCTACCAAAATAGTTTGGTCAGATGTATCATATAATTTACATCTAGGATTTAGCGTGGAAAGCAATTTATAATAAATCCTATAAGATAAACATATCAGTTCAAATCCAGGAATATAATTATAACCATGCGTCTTAACATTCAAAGTTAACGCATCTAGAATATTAACATCAGATAAAGATAGTTGCAAGTTAGGCTGAGTGTTAAAATAAACAGGGCCATAAGCAACTGTAGATTCAATAGAACCCATCAAAGATTGTCGAAAATTTAAATTTCGTGCATCTCTTAATGCTGCAAGAAAAGTTCCAGGTAATCCATTTAAAGTTAAAGGCTTAAATGCAATTTGAACCATACCAATATGCATAAAATTGTACCTGTAGCGATAATGAGTAGTAATATCATTTTTATTTAATAAACAAATATTTTGTTCATCAGAATTAAGCACCAAAGATTGTTCGGTTGTTTTAACAAGCTGTTTGGTTGAGAATCGATCAAAAAATCCGAAATCATAAATGGTTTTTGTATTCCCTTTGAAGTTTCTATAGTGAACATATGTCGGATATACTCGGTCAATTGGTAGATTTGATATCTTTGAGCCGTCGAACTTTAGTGTATACCTAGACAACCATATGTCACATAATCAACCCTTAACCGTCTTATAGTTCTCATTGTTGTGTTCGTTTCAGCCATGAACACCGCCTGATCTCATAAGTGCATAGAGAATTGGCCTTACAAAATTCTCATTGAAGAGGCTTTCAGAGTTTTCTAAAAGAAATATCATTTCTTTCTTGAGCAGTTTCTCATCGGATTTATTATCATCATCCTCTTTAGCGATTGAAGCAAATGTATCACTTTGCTTTTTGTTGGCTAAATATGCCTGTAATTGTCTGTATAACGGACTGTCTTCTGGGATATCTTCCAGATGTATTGATGAAGAAGAAGATCCTTCTTGCTGAACTATCTTTCAATTTATCAATTGTTTTCTTCCCGATTGTATTATTGGGGAAGATGAGGATCCGTATGACGATCCTTGATATGATCTGTTTTGAGAATTTGAGGATGATCGGGAGGGTGTATTTCCCTTACCCCTTCCTCTGGTGGCCCAAGGAGGGTCCATTCTGCACAGATAGTAAATCATTCAGAAAAGTAGAAATCTTCGTCACGGTATAACCAATTAAGATCCGGATCAGAAATTTCAGAATAATCATGAATTGAAAATTCAAAATCATCGACTATAATCGAAGTGATTTGTCACGACCCCAATCCCGACCGTGATGGCGCCCAACACAACCTGCTAGGCAAGCCCGACCATTTACCCTCTCATCCCGAGCATGAAGCTCAAATCAATTACCCGAACATTTATGTCAACAATATAGCACAACTGTATAACCACCCCAAATATCTAGGGTCACGAGTCTAGAGCCTCTAAACAAGATCGGATAACAGTATCTAAACCAAATACTAAAGTCTAAATAATTTATATACAAAGGAAAATGGAATAAGAAGAGAAGCCAGGTCCTGCGAACGCCAGCAGCTACCTCAGCAACTCGGATAGATACTGATAAAAGCTGGAGTGCTCGTCTATCCCTCATGTGTACCTGAATCTGCACACAAAGGTGCATGGAGTAGAGGTGAGTACTAAGTACTCAGTGAGTAATAAATATATAAAAGCAGCCGAAAGAAGGAAATCCACAAAATATCACAGTATGAAGCTAACTACAGTCCGAATCTCCTACGAACTAACACCAACAGTACAATACAGCTACCACAGAATAATTCAACAGATAAGTATGCAATGCAATACACATAACCGCTACGGCGTGTAGCCCGATCCATTTAACGTCGACGGCGCCCACTGGGGGTGTGTACAGACTCCGGAGGGGCTCCTACAGCCCAAGCGCAAATACCGCTGCGGCGTGCAGCCCGATCCTCATATCATAATAACCGCTGCGGCGTGCAGCCCGATCCATCCTCAGTCCACAATAACCAGATAAGTCACAAAACAGTTCATTTTTCTTAATTCCAGCTTCCAGTTCATAATTTATGAAAAATACTTTAACTTTATTAAATTTGCAAAAGCCGGTGACTTAGCATATCAGTACCGTGATTTCAATTTCCAGGACTGAGATCAGTGATTAAGCAACTATAGCTATCACATAAATATTATCCTCTAAGGACGCTACAGGTCGGCACAAGGCCTCAAACAAGGCTTACCGCCCACAAATATATCAAATACAGTGTATTTCCAACACTAATAACATATTATACACATTCGGGATGGACCAAGTCTAAATCCCCAGTCACAATCAATCCCGCACCTGCCACGGTGTGCGAGCCACGCCCTACTAGCGTCACAATATGCTAAGCCGGGGTTTTGGACCCTCAGGCTACTATATACACAAACTACTCGCCTCTAGCCGGTCGAAGACTCGTCCGCGATGCCTTCTCCTTTGAATTTCGCCTTCGCGTGTGTGTAATCTAGTCAAACCACAACAATTATATCAAATACAGGTCAAAGAAACATAACCCAATTCAATTTATGCGAAATACGCGATAATACACCAAGTTGGTAAAAACCCGACCCCGGGCCCACTACTCGGAAAATTCCGAAATTAGTACCAACGCGATCCTCGTCTCGCCACGAGTCCGTGCATATAAAATTTATCAAAATCGGAGTTCGATTGGCCTTTCAAAACCCAAATTTTCGTTTTCAATTTCTAGGCCACAATCCTTCACAATTTCTACCCAAATTCATGAAGATTGATGTTAATTCTACCATAAAATCCGGTCGTGATGGCGCCCAGCACATTGCTAAGCCAGCCTGACCAATCCATATCAACCACGGAGCAAGAAGCTCTCTTTAACCCATTTAAGCAAATTAATTGACGAAATAAAAGCAAATCACGTAAGGAAAACGGGGAACCAAGTCCCATAATACATCAACTCCCATAGACCGAGGGTCAAGAGTCATGAGCCTCTACCTGAACATGAGTGTATAAAGGTTTACAAGATACCAAGTACGGAAAGAAATGTCAATACAAAATCAAAAGACCAGTAGGAAGGAATATCGGGTCCTGCGGACTCCGCAGCCTACCTCAAATATCCACAAACGTCGCCTCGCACAGCTCACCGGATCACCGCCGAGAGGTACCTGGATCCGCACACAAGGTGCGGGGAGTAAAATGAGTACCGCCGGACTCGGTGGTAATAAACAAGGGTAAGACAAGCAGCGGATAAGAAATCCGCAATAAAGCACTATGTAAGGCTATAATCGGCTACCCTGTCATAGAATCAATCTTCACCGTACCTGTACCAACAAATACCAATAAATAGCATAACAGCTAGCAGATGTAGCTAAATGCAATGCAATGCATGATATGACCGCTACGGCGTGTAGCACGACTCCAATTTTTGGGTACCCGTGCTCACTGTGGGGGTTCAGACTCCGAGGGCTCCTACAGCCCAAGCACATCTCATAGAGATATTCCTGCGGCGTGCAGTCCGATCCAACATATATCTCGCCGCGGCGTGCAGCCCGATCCACTACTAGTCAGCTAATATGCAGATACAGCCTCACAGGCTCAAAAGTAGTTTTGAAAACTCTTTTATCATTTTTCGGTTGGAAAACAATAATATCAAGTTCCAAAGATTGGAAATAGCATGATAACAGAAATAGCTACGGACTAGTAGTAAACTAGCATGTCTATATGATAAGACAATGATAACGATCCTCGCGGGATCCAATAACCGGCTCACGGCCCACATGTATACTCAACCGCCCAAGAAGGGGGTTCCTCGGCTCAAGAGTGGCCATTATCACAATATATATATATATATGCAACCATCCGAGAAGGAGGTTCGACGGCTCTAGAATAGCCAATAATACAATATCAACAAGTTGGACTAATATGTAGTCTCCAGTTCATGATCGACCCCGCACTCTCAAGAGTGTGCGTGTCTCGCCGCTATACAGCGTCACAAAGTGGTATACCGGGGTTTCGAACCCGCCTGGTCATCACCCACATCTATTACTCACCTCAATACGGCGCGACGACTACTCCGCAATGCCCTTTCCTTTGAATTTAGCTCCCTCGTGCGTGGAATCTAGTCAAACCACAATAATTACATCAATTACGGGTCAAATAATCATAACCCACTTCAATTTACATGAAATTAGCATAATTACACTAAGTTGGTAAAACCCGACCCCGGGCCCCACTCTGCTCGGAAAATTCCGAAATTAGCACCAACGCGATCCTTATCTCGCCACGAGTCCGTGCATATAAAATTTATCGAAATCGGAGTTCAAATGGTCTCCCAAATCCAAAAATCCCGTTTTCAATATTTAGGCCACATTTCTTCAAGATTTCAACCCAATTTCATGAAGATTGATGTTAATACTACCATAAATTGATGTTTTTGAGTCAAGAATCTTACCTCCGATGAATACCCGATGATTTCCCAGCGTTTTCCCGTGATTTCTTCTCTCTAGAGCTCAAAAATTGTGTTTTGGGTTAATGAACCCGAGAGCCCTCTGTTCTGTGATTTTAATTCACTGCCAGACACCATTGTTCATCGCGTTCGCGTGAGCCTCTACGCGTTCGCGATGAACAAACCAGCTTTACTCTTCGCGAACGCGACGCTGGCCACGCGTTCGCGATGCTCAAATCCTGCAACCCTTCGCGGACGCGACTCATCACACGCGTTCGCGATGATCAACCTCACAGCAACCCGGATTTCTTCTACGCGTTCGCGATGGACCTCACGCGAACGCGAAGCACAACATCACGACTCTATGCGAACGCGACCCTGGCAACGCGTTCGCGATGCTTAACACCCCAGACCTACGCGAACGCGACGTCTTCTCCCGCGAACGCGTTGCATAAAAAGCCTTGGCCTTCGCGATCGCGACACTGGTCACGCGAACGCGAAGGCTTAAGGACCTGGGCAGAACCTGCAGTTTTCTGCAGAGTTTTTCCAAGTTCTAATTGCCCGGTTGATGGTCCGAATCCATCCCGAGGCCCCCGGGACCCCAACGAAAGCCACCAACATACCCCAAAACTTGATACGGACTTGTTCCAATCATAAGAACACCATACTAAACATCAAAATCACCAATTAACCACGGATTCAAGCCTAAGTTTCTTCAAAACTTCCAAAACTAACATTCAATCCAAAACCCGGTCAAACGATGTCCGAATGACCTGAAAATTTGCAGACATATCCAAAATCACATCACGAAGCTACAGAAATTGTCGGAATTCCATTCCGACCCCCGGATCAAAATATCGCCTACCATCCGGTTTTCGCCAAAATTCAACATTCGCCAATTCAAGCTTAAAACTACACCGGACCTCCGAATTCAATTCCGATTGTTCTCCTAAGTCATAAATGCTCCCCCGGAACTAGTCGAATCATCAGAATCCGGTTCCGAGCACTCTAACTCAATAGTCAACTCTAGGTTGACTTTCCATATTCAAACTTCCTTCAAACATGCTATTTGCTTCATTTTCAATTCAATTCACTCCTAACTCACCCGATAGGCTCTAACACCTGATATAAAAGCATAAAACATGTAATTACAACATGACGGAGTGGTAAATTCCCGTAACGACGGGTCGGGTCGTTACATTCTCCCCAACTTAAACCAACGCTCGTCCTCGAGCGTACCAGAGTGGTACTAGAAGCAACTCAATAGCTGAATGACCTTACCAAGCATATATTCGGGCGATCATACGTCACCCTATCTCACGCAAGTCCGAAAACACCATATAGTCAAAATTTCACAGACCGTCTTAACCATAAAGCACATTGTACTTTCTAAAATCATATACCAATTGCTAATCCCATTCCTGTACTCAGGATACACTAGAATCCACTGCAATAAGCCATACTCACCACTCCGGGTGAGATCATATGATGTATCCCACAACCCAATCACTCGAGACGATAGTCTCTAATCACAACAACTGGCCACAATCATCAAATACTAGCTGAAAACCTCTTTCATTAGATAGAGTCTTATTCCAACACCTTCATATCATGCCCACGGCAGTTGAAGCACGCGATATATCGAACCCATCTCTCAGGTCAACCATTCATGAATCCATTTCACTTTTAACTGATACCACATCAGACTTCGGACCCAAATCTCGGTATTACCTTTCTAATCAACTAGAATCACATATACTCACATTCATTATTGGCTCCAACGACCATTTCGATTATAACGCACCGCACTGGCGATAAGACACCTCAACACCGGCCTAAGCCACGACGAGCACAACATAGGCTCAAATAGAAACGTATGCACACACTCGAATCATGACAGCTCAATTCATGACAACTGTCTCCAGCAAATAGAGCTGCAATTTAATCCCTCTGTGCCATCATAATATAGAACTGAGACCGCGTCTCGCATTATAGAAATAAAGTACCTGAATCCTCCTCGAGAGGTCATAACATCACGCGGCCTTGCCACGATTCATGATTTTATCCAAACATTATTATTCATGAAGCACCCCAATTTACCAAGCTCAAAACGATCAGCCACACACATATTTAGGTCTGAACCCAAGCAATCAATCTCACTCACGGTGAAACAATTAATGTATGCTATTAAATCCTGAAAGGACACAACCGATGTGCCATTCGCCAAGCGATACTCAAAACGGTCTTTTCCTCATAAGCGAGGAAGTATTGTATACCAGGTAGCATATAACTAACTATATTTTCACAATATTCTGTTGCGGCGTGCAACCCGCTCCAATGACATACCCGTGGCGGCGTGCCACCCGATCTAGATACCATACCTGTGGCGGCGTGCCACCCGATCCAAGTAACCCTCGTCAAATGAATACGCGTCGAGTCAAGTTGCTCATCATAATAAACATATATAGCCTCAAGTTTGGCCACATGAACGCATCTGACAACGTTTCTCAATACTGGAACTGAATCAATGGTAGATATCTCTACCCTAACATCCGCCACTAAGGTCCAACTGACAAAGCAATGCCTACCAGCCGTCCGCTGGTCCTGTGTACAACTACTCTGTTGGAGCATACTCTGATGCTCTCTGCTACGCAATTTGTGCCATTTTCCGATATAGTCCATATCACATTTGTCTAGACGACCTGGCTTATGTCAACCAGTCAGCAATCAAGTATCATAATCCGAATTCGTTTTATACTTGTCAAGAGAGAAAAAGCCATTAGAGCTTCTGATTTTCAAAAATCACAAAACGGTGTCGATACCCATGATATACAACCACTGCATAGGCGGACTAACGAGAACTTCAAGTCTCCAACACATATACAACACATGAATCACAATACCTGGTTCCACACTCCACCGTACGAATACATAACGCACATCAAGCGTCCATTCATACCACGACGGCCATTCGGAAATTTCACTATGCCATCAACGATTCAGTTATTATAGTCGATCCAACAAGAGAATACCACCATACAACTGGATATCATCATTTTACATTACCTTGTCCTTTTTGGATCATATTCCCTGCCAAGTTAATAGAATAGCAGTACCGTTTTCTTAAATCATCAGAAAGATCGATTCTTAATTCATCTGCAGCTGTTCGCGCCGCTCAATAATTTTATTGACTTCCCATATATTATGAACTGTTCTCAAAACCTAGAATATACCATTATCAACTTCCCATAACACATCGCGTATACCATACTAAGATAACATGGAAATTCTCATCCCTTTCCTACGCCGCAAACATCGACGCAATCAACTAGTCAAGGACTTTTATGATCTCATATAGAGAAAACTCATTACACATTCCAAGCTTTGCATACCAACAGGAAATACACTTATTTTTCAAACCATGATAAAACACATCACAAACTATTTCTTCCCATTCATTGCATAAGTTTAACTGCCAGGACTGAGTCCTTATACACATTTTATACCCATATTGGGTCACACGACTGCCAACACTCAAAAGCTTTATTGCACAATATCTGCAAGACTCATTACTTCAACCACATACCAGGAATTAGTCGTATTCTTTATCATACCATTCGGTTTTATTAACAAGTCATTCCATTTACCCAGTTTCCTTTCTGATTCATCTTTGATTTAATATTAGCCACTACTGTAGCACCATAACACATGAACTCATTCCACACGAGACTCGTACATAAGACCACACGGTCTGAGACATATAGGCCACTGAATACTCTCTCAAATTTCCATAAGGATCACATCTTACAATACTTTATTTTGAAGAACCTCTTACGATTTGAATTCGTTATCATTACCTTCCAATACGGATTACATAGAATCCCATCATTCACATAATATAACATAAGTACCGATCTCTTCTAACGAAACCACCATCTTTAGCCACATGCACAATTTTGAGACACCTGACTGTTACAAGTAAAATCTTGAACACCGTAAAAAATTCTCGGGCGTCATTCACCCTTATTCAGCTGTAACTCAACTGTCCCATTGAGTAGAACCACTCGTGTTTTGTTAGAACTCTGACATCGCAGAACATGATTACTTACGGATACAATGAGCCATCTTTCCTTTCTATACACCGAACATTCTCTACCAACAGTAGTTCAAAACATCCTAGTATTTCTTCACATCTACGAAGCGCCATAACCTTGTCGGAATCTTCCCAACATACTTAAAGACAGAATCAACATAGCACACAATAGTGCAATCAGTTAATCAATAGCAACCTCCCCAACTTAGCTCGAAGCCATTCATCAAAGTACTTTTAACCA
The DNA here is from genome assembly GCA_032618575.1 of Nicotiana noctiflora. Lineage (NCBI taxonomy): Eukaryota > Viridiplantae > Streptophyta > Magnoliopsida > Solanales > Solanaceae > Nicotiana > Nicotiana noctiflora. The sequence continues at coordinate 74,035 of JASVEL010003844.1, forward strand.
TCCATATCAATATTACTCAAGTGATGCCGAAATGTTAGTATGATATTAAACTCAAGTCATTTACAAGTTTCGGCGGAGATTCGAATCATCAGAAATATTAACTCTTTTGCAATTCTTGCATTCATTCACACACAACAGTTACGCCCCCTCTTTAGGTGACAAAATCTTTTCTAAGTCCCGAATTTTCCAAAAATTTCAGCAGAGTTTCCTTTGTAAATTGGCCTATCCACCTGCCAGAGAATCACCAAACCATCCTAGCTATACTTCCACAACTCAACAAGATATCACAATGTATTTCAACAACATTAAATATCAATACTACACGAATTATATCATCACAATTTATATTTGAACCTGCGATGTATCTGCTCGAATCATCACACATATCAATACCTTTCAATTACACATGAGGATTAACCCTCCTACTTCTTCTCAATTTAGCATTTCAGCACAATACCTTCCACCAGGATACACATAGCATATTCATTTTAGTCTTCCTGAGTTTAAACTTGTTCCGCTACAAATAAGGCATTTTACCCTCCAATTACGAGATATGATAATTATTCACCATGCCCATAGCTCGGGGCTACACAACAAATTAGATAAGAGTCGAACAATTAATAGCCCATCCATTAGTAAGCCTCCCTAATATTCTACAGATCGGCACAAAGACCCAAACACGGCTACTAGCCCAAATACATCGATATAAGCCAGTCTCAGTCATTATACACAGTAATCTATCAATCGGGTAGGATCAAGTCCAAATCCCCAGTCATAATACCACCACACTCGTCACATGGCGCGTGTTCCATCTCAGGACATTATCTATTGCCACCACTCACAAAATCAGCACCTCAATGCTCAAGTCATAAACAAGGTCCAGCCTCAAGTCATCCTGACTGGCCCAACAAGAACTCACCGAGATTATATCTTGCCCCTCGTTCGAGGACATCACAAGCCATAAGGCAATTACATTACTGAGCGCTCGATGCGTACACAGACGTGTGGAAGGAATTTCAAAAATTATCTCTCAAGCTGAATCAAGTGCGCACGATAAGAATTCCAAGAAATGTGAAGTGTTTCCTAAAGGTTCGCAGCCTCCCGAGGATAAGTACAGTCGTCCCCGTACCGATCCACAAGACTCTACTAACCGGCTCAAGACTCATGAGGCCTAGTAAACCTAGGCTCTGATACCAACTTGTCACGACCCAAAATCCGGTCGTGATGGCGCCCAGCACATTGCTAAGCCAGCCTGACCAATCCATATCAACCACGGAGCAAGAAGCTCTCTTTAACCCATTTAAGCAAATTAATTGACGAAATAAAAGCAAATCACGTAAGGAAAACGGGGAACCAAGTCCCATAATACATCAACTCCCATAGACCAAGGGTCAAGAGTCATGAGCCTCTACTGAACATGAGTGTATAAAGGTTTACAAGATACCAAGTGCGGAAAGAAATGTCAATACAAAATCAAAAGACAGTAGGAAGGAATATCGGGTCCTGCGGACTCTGCAGCTACCTCAAATATCCACAAACGTCGCCTCGCACAACTACTGGATCACTGCTGAGAGGTACCTGGATCTGCACACAAGGTGCAGGGAGTAAAATGAGTACTGCCAGACTCAGTGGTAATAAACAAGGGTAAGACACCGCAGATAAGAAATCCGCAATAAAGCACTATGTAAAGCTATAATCAGCTACCCTGTCATAGAATCAATCTTCACTGTACCTGTACCAACAAATACCAATAAATAGCATAACTGCTAGCAGATGTAGCTAAATGCAATGCAATGCATGATATGACCGCTACGGCGCGTAGCCCGACTCCAATTTTGGGTACCCGTGCTCACCGTGGGGGTTCAGACTCCGAGGGGCTCCTACAGCCCAAGCACATCTCATAGAGATATCCCGGCGGCGTGCAGTCCGATCCAACATATATCTCGCTGCGGCGTGCAGCCCGATCCACTACTAGTCAGCTAATATGCAGATACAGCCTCGCATGCTCAAAAGTAGTTTTTGAAAACTCTTTTATCATTTTTCGGTTAGAAAACAGTAATATCAAGTTCCAGAGATTGGAATTAGCATAATAACAAAAATAGCTGCGGACTAGTAGTAAACTAGCATGTCTATATGATAAGACAATGATAACGATCCTCGCGGGATCCAATAACCGGCTCACGGCCCACATGTATACTCAACCGCCCAAGAAGGGGGTTCGGCTCAAGAGTGGCCATTATCACAATATATATATATATATGCAACCATCCGAGAAGGAGGTTCGACGGCTCTAGAATAGCCAATAATACAATATCAACAAGTTGGACTAATATGTAGTCTCCAGTTCATGATCGACCCCGCACTCTCAAGAGTGTGCGTGTCTCGCCGCTATACAGCGTCACAAAGTGGTATACCGGGGTTTCGAACCCGCTGGTCATCACCCACATCTATTACTCACCTCAATACGGCGCGACGACTACTCCGCAATGCCCTTTCCTTTGAATTTAGCTCCCTCGTGCGTGGAATCTAGTCAAACCACAATAATTACATCAATTACGGGTCAAATAATCATAACCCACTTCAATTTACATGAAATTAGCATAATTACACTAAGTTGGTAAAACCCGACCCCGGGCCCCACTCTGCTCGGAAAATTCCGAAATTAGCACCAACGCGATCCTTATCTCGCCACGAGTCCGTGCATATAAAATTTATCGAAATCGGAGTTCAAATGGTCTCCCAAATCCAAAAATCCCGTTTTCAATATTTAGGCCACATTTCTTCAAGATTTCAACCCAATTTCATGAAGATTGATGTTAATACTACCATAAATTGATGTTTTTGAGTCAAGAATCTTACCTCCGATGAATACCCGATGATTTCCCAGCGTTTTCCCGTGATTTCTTCTCTCTAGAGCTCAAAAATTGTGTTTTGGGTTAATGAACCCGAGAGCCCTCTGTTCTGTGATTTTAATTCACTGCCAGACACCATTGTTCATCGCGTTCGCGTGAGCCTCTACGCGTTCGCGATGAACAAACCAGCTTTACTCTTCGCGAACGCGACGCTGGCCACGCGTTCGCGATGCTCAAATCCTGCAACCCTTCGCGGACGCGACTCATCACACGCGTTCGCGATGATCAACCTCACAGCAACCCGGATTTCTTCTACGCGTTCGCGATGGACCTCACGCGAACGCGAAGCACAACATCACGACTCTACGCGAACGCGACCCAAGCAACGCGTTCGCGATGCTTAACACACCAGACCTACGCGAACGCGACTCCTTCACCCGCGAACGCGATGCATAAAAAGCCTTGGCCTTCGCGAACGCGACACCAGTCACGCGAACACGAAGGCTTAAGGACCTGGGCAGAACCTGCAGTTTTCTGCACAGTTTTTCCAAGTTCTAATTGCCCGGTTGATGGTCCGAATCCATCCCGAGGCCCCCGGGACCCCAACGAAAGCCACCAACATACCCCAAAACTTGATACGGACTTGTTCCAATCATAAGAACACCATACTAAACATCAAAATCACCAATTAACCACGGATTCAAGCCTAAGTTTCTTCAAAACTTCCAAAACTAACATTCAATCCAAAACCCGGTCAAACGATGTCCGAATGACCTGAAAATTTGCAGACATATCCAAAATCACATCACGAAGCTACCGAAATTGTCGGAATTCCATTCCGACCCCCGGATCAAAATATCGCCTACCATCCGGTTTTCGCCAAAATTCAACATTCGCCAATTCAAGCTTAAAACTACACCGGACCTCCGAATTCAATTCCGATTGTTCTCCTAAGTCATAAATGCTCCCCCGGAACTAGTCGAATCATCAGAATCCGGTTCCGAGCACTCTAACTCAATAGTCAACTCTAGGTTGACTTTCCATATTCAAACTTCCTTCAAACATGCTATTTGCTTCATTTTCAATTCAATTCACTCCTAACTCACCCGATAGGCTCTAACACTGATATAAAAGCATAAAACATGTAATTGCACAATTTCTACCCAAATTCATGAAGATTGATGTTAATCCTACCATAAAATTATGTTTTTGAGTCAAGAATCTTACCTCCGATGAATACCCGATGATTTCTCGGTGTTTTCCTCGTGTTTTCTTCTCTCTAGGGCTCAAAATTATGTTTTGGGTGAATGAACCCGTGAGCCCTCTGTTCTGCAATTTAATTTCACTGCCAGACCAATTTGTTCTACGCGTTAGCGTGAGCTCCCACGCGTTCGCGATGCCCAGCTCCCTTTTACTCTTCGCGAACGCGATGCCTCCCACGCGTTCGCGATGCTCAACTCTGACTTACCCTACGCGAACTCGAACTCTACCACGTGTTCGCGATGAACAAAATTCCCAGCCGTCTATTTACCTTCTACGCGTTCGCGATACCCCCCACGCGAACGCGAAGCTTCACCCTCACGCACCTACGCGAACGAGACCCCTGGAACGCGATCGCGAAGCTCAAGACTCCTGGCCTACGCGAACGCGACACCCCTACTCGCGAACGCGTTGCTTTGATCCGTCTGGCCTTCGCGAACGCGGCCCATGCCACGCGAACGCGAAGGCTTAAATTCCTGATCAGAAACCTGCAATTTTCTGCAGATTTTGCCAAGTCCAAATTGCCCGGTTGATGGTCCGAAATCATCCCGAGGCCCCCGGGACCCCAACGAAAACCACCAACATACTCCAAAACATGATACGGACTTGTTCCAACCATAAAAACACCATCCTAAACATCAAAATCACCATTTTCACACGGATTCAAGCCTAAGTTTCTTCAAAACTTCCAAAACTAACATTCAATCCAAAACCCGATCAAACGATGTCCGAATGACCTGAAAATTTGCAGACATATCCAAAATCACATAACGAAGCTACATAAATTGTCGGAATCCCATTCCGACCCCCGGATCAAAATATCACCTACCATCCGGTTTTCGCCAAAATTCAACCTTCGCCAATTCAAGCCTAAAACTACACCGAACCTCTGAATTCAATTCTGATTGCTCTCCTAAGCCATAAATGATCCCCCGAAACTAGTCGAATCATCGAAATCCGATTCCGAGCACTCTAACACAATAGTCAACTCTAGGTTGACTTCCCATATTCAAGCTTCCTTCAAACATGTTATTTGCTTCATTTTCAACCCGAATTACTCCTAACTCACCCGATATACTCTAATACTGATATAAAAGCATAAAATATATAAATTAAAGGTAACGGGGTGGTAATTCCCGTAACGACGGGCCGGGTCATTACATTCTCCCCAACTTAAACAATCGCTCGTCCTCGAGCGTACCCAGAATTGTACTAGAGGCAACCCAATAGCTGAATGACCTTGCCAAGCATATATTCGGGGTGGTACCACGTCACCCTGTCCATCATAAGTATGATAACGTAATATAGCTGAACTTCCACAGTCCATCTGGAAGATAGACCACATTGCACTTTCCGAAATCATATACCAAATCCGACTCCCACGTCTATACTCATAATACACCCGAACCAACTATAATAGCCCATACTCGCCACTCCGGTGAGATCTTATGGTGTACCAAACAACCCAATCACTCGAGACGATGGCCTCTAATCGCAACAATTTCCCACGATAACCAAATATTACTGAAAAACCTTTCTCGTTAGCTAAAGTCTTATTCCAACACCATCATATATTGCCCACGGTAACCGAACACGCGATATATCGAATCCATCTCTCAGGTCATCCATTCATGAATCCATTTTCCTTTTTAACTGATACCACAATAGATTTCGGAGCCAAAGCTCGATGTTACCTTTCTAATAAGCTTAAACCACATATGTCCGTACTCATTAATGGCTCCAACGATCATTTCAATTATAACACACCACACTGGTGATATGACACCTCAACACCGGCCTAAGCCACGACGATCACAACACACTCTCCAATAAGAAACATCTGAATATACTCAAATCATGACAACTAGCTCAAACAAAAGAGCTGTAATTCAATTCCTCCGTACCATCACCACACGTAACTGAGATCTCATCTCACATCATAGAATTAGAGTACCTGAATTCTCCTCAAAAGGTCATAACTTCACGTGGCCTTGCCACGGCTCATGATTCCATCCAAACACTATTACCCATGAAGCACCTCAAGTCATCTCATCATGCTCAAAACAATCAGCCACGCACAGATCTAGGTCTGAACTCAAGCAATCAATCTCACCCACGGTGAAATAATTAATATACGCCATCAAATCTTGTAAGGACACAACCGATGCGCCATTTGCCGAGCGACACCCAACACCGACTTTCCTCAAGAGACTAGGAAGTATAGTACACAAGGTAACCTATAGAAAAGCTATGCTCCATATTACACGGTTGCGACGTGCAACCTGCTCAAAATGACATACCCGTGGCGGCGTGCCACCCGATCGAGATACCATACCTGTGGCGGCGTGCCACCCGATCCAAATAACCAGTGGCGGCGTGCCACCCGATCCACGCAAAACTCTTATAAAAGAAATGCACACCGAGTCAAATTGCTCATTACAATAAACATATATATAGCCTCAAGCTCGGCCACAAGAAACGCATCCTACAAAGTTCCCCAATACCGGAACTGAATCAATAGTAGAAACCTCTGCACTGATATCCGCCACGAAGGCCCAACTGACGAAAAGAATACCTACCAGCCGTCCGCTGGTCCTGGGTACAACTACCCTACTGGAGCATACTCTGATGCACTCTGCTAAGCAATTTGTGCCATTTCCGACATAGTCCATATCACATTAGTCTAGGCGACCTAACTTATGAAACCCAGTCTGAAAATCAAGTCTCATAACCCAAACTCATCATATCAAGCAAAGAGAGAGCCACTAGGGCTTCCAATTTCCAATGATCACTAAACGGTGCCGATACACACGATATACAACCATTGCATAGGCGGATTATGAGGACTCTAGTCTCCATCACCTATATAACACATGAATCACCATGCCTGATTCCACACTCCACTATACGAATACATAACACACATCAAGCATCCATTCATACCACGAAAGTCATTCAGAAATTTCCCTATGCCATCAACAACTCATTCATCACTGTCAACCTAACAAGAGGATACCACAATACCACTGGACATTATCAGTTTACATTACCTTTGCCCTTTTTGATCATATACCCTGCCATATCACTAGAATAATAGTACCGTTTTTCGTTAATCACTAGAAAGGTCGATTCTTAAATCGCTTGGAGCTGGCCGCGCTGCTCAATAATTTTTAATGACTTCCCATATATAATGAATTGGTCTCAAAACCGTAAACATGCATATACGATACTACTCCAATATAACATGGCAACTTCTATCCCTTTTCTGCGCCGCAACCATCGACGCACTCAACTAGTCAAGGACTTCCATGATTCCACATAGAGGAAAACTCATTACACATTCCTAGTTTCGCATACCAACATGAAATACACTCATTTTCAAACCACGGTAGAACACACCACAAACTCCTTCTTCCAATTCATTGCATAAGTTTAACTGCCAGGACTGAGTCCTTTTACCCACATCGAGCTACGCAATTGCCAGCACTCAAGAGCTTGGTTGCACCATAGCTGCAAGACTCATTACTCCGTACACATACCAGGAGTTAATCGTATCCTTATAATACCGTTTCAGTTTATTCACAAGTTGTTCCATTTACTCAATTTCCTTTCTGAATCATCTTTAACTTAGTATTAGCCTTTACTGTAGCACTACAATATCTCAACTCATGTTACCACACGAGACTCATACACAAGACTACATGGTCTAAGGCTCACAGGCCACTGAATACTCTCTCAATGTTTCCCAGAAGTACCACATTCTACAATACTTTATTTTGAAGAACTTCCTGCGATTTTGAATTCGTTATCATTACTCCTCAATACAGATACATAGAATCCCATCATTCACATAACATTACACAAGTCTTGATCCCTTCTAACGAAACCACCGTCTTTAGCCACATACCCAATCTTAAGACACCTTACCGTTACAAGCAAAGTCTTGAACACCGCAAAATCATTCTCGGGCGTCATTAACGCTTATTCAGTTATAATTCAACTGTCTTATTGGACAGGACCACTCGTGCCCTGTTAGAACTCTGGCACCGCAGAACATGATTACATACGGATGCATTTAGCTATCTTTCTTTCCTATACACCGAACATTCTTTACCAGAAGCAGTTCAAACCATCTTATTGTTTCTTAATATCTACGAAGCACCATAACCTTTATCAGAATTTCCCAACATACTCAGAGATAGAACCAAACACAACACACAACAGTGCAGTCAGTTAATCAACAACAACCTCCCCAACTTGGCTCTGAGCCATACATCAAAGCACTTTTAGCCACTCATAGCATTCTTACTCAAATGATGCCACAATATTCTAGTTAGATTAAACTCAAGTCATTTACAAGCTTCGGCGGAGACTCGAATCATCAGAGACCTTAACTCTTCTGCAATTCTTGCATTTATACACACACCACAGTTAAGCCTACTCCCTTTAGGTGACAGAAATCTTTACTAAGTCCCGAATTTTTCAAAAATTTCGGCAGAGTTTCCTTTGTAAATTGGCCTATCCACCTGCCAGAGAATCACCAAACCATTCTAACGATACATCCACAACTCAACAAGATATCACAATGTATTTCAACAACATTAAATCTCAATACTATACGAATCATATTATCACAATTTATACCTGAACCTGCGCACACCTGCTCGCATCATAACACATATCAAATACCCTTCAATTTTGCATCCGAATCCACCCACCTACTTTGCATCAATCTAGTATTTCAGTACAACACCTTCCACCAGGATATACATAGCATAATCACTTTAGTCTTCCTGAGTCTAAACTCGTTTTACTACACATAAGGCACTTTACCTTCCAACTAAGAGATATGATAAATATTCACCACGCCCATAGCTCGGGGCTACACAACATATTATAATGGGGATCTAGCACCTGACAACTCGTACATAATTAAGCTGTCATTACCACAGCTAGGGACAATACCGGTCATATAAGTTTCATAATACCAGCTCACAAAATCAGCACCTTGGTGCTCATATCATAGACAAAGATATGGCCTCAAGTCCTCCCGACTGGCCCAACATGAACTCACAGAGATTATATCCTGCCCCTCGATCGGAAAATCACAAGCATCGAGGAAATTGTATTACTGAGCGGTCGATGTGTACACAGGCGTGTGGAAGGAATTTCAAAGATTATATCTCAAGCTGAATCAAGTACGCACGATAAGAATTCCAAGAAATGTGAAGTGTTTCCTAAAGGTTTGTAGCCTCCCGAGGATAAGTACAGGCGTCCCCGTACCGATCCACAAGACTCTACCAACCGGCTCAAGACTCA
>JASVEL010003845.1:0-207855 GCA_032618575.1 Nicotiana noctiflora
TAGTTACGTATTGCTACCGGGGCCGTAGAGTGCGCCCTCAGCTGTCAGATGATCTGGGCTATCCCGCTCAGTGCCGACTATATCTATTGTTATTCCTAGTCTTCGGGAGACTCTCGCTCGGATATTATCGGTGTGTTCCGGTTTGGCTCGGGTAGTTTCGGCTACCGCTACCGTAGCGACATCTCAGTCGGGGGTGGTCGGCGGACCCTGCAGCTCGCACACTCGACCCGTTGTTTAGGGACTTCGGCACACCGCAGGCGGCCCCCGCTCGGTGGTTGCACCGGTTATTCCTCCAACCGCACCAGCTCCAAGCTCCAAAGCATATGGTTTAGGTTATGCCCGATGACGAGCGAGCGTCGTCTTGAGAGATTTGGTAGACTTCGGCCCCCCCATTTCAGTGGCGTCGAGGGCGTGGATGCCCGGGGTTTCTTGGATGAGTGTCGAGAAGATGCTTCGCGTACGGCCGGTATTCTTGAGTCCGGCGGAGTTTCATTTACTATATTTCGGTTCATCGGTCCCGCATTTGATTGGTGGGAGGAGTTTGAGAGGCGTAGGCTCCGCAAGAGCAGCACCTCTCACATGGCGAGCAGTTCTCTACTCTCTTTCAGAGAAATATGTACCTCGGCCTCGTCGCGGGAGCTACGTCACCGGCTCGAGTGGTTGATTCGAGGCGACATGCTCCGTGACCTAGTATGAGCTTAGATTCACTCGGTTGGCTAGGCATGCCACATGGATGATCCCCACTGATAGGGAGAGGATCAGGAGGTTCATTGATGGCCTCAACTACTCTATCCGTATTCTTATGACCGGCGAGCGAGTTCTGTCATCATCGTTTGAGCAGGTTGCTGATATGGCACGCTCCATTGAGGCGGATCGTCGCCGAGAGAGAGAGGAGCGGGAGGCCAAGAGGCCTCGTGGTTCTGGCAGTTTCAGTGGTGCTCCATCTAGAGGGCATTCCCAGCAGAGCCGAGGTCGCTCATCTAGACCTTCTCATTCAGGCCGCCCTGAACACAGCAGAGGTTCTTATGGTCGTGGTCGACAGGGGTTTCAGAGGGTCAGTCATCGCTTGGTGCCCTCCCAGCCCATAGTGCAACACCTACTTCTCCAGCACCAGGTGCATGTTATGAGTATGGTGAGTTTGGCCACATGAGGAGACAGTGCCCTCGACTACGTAGGGGCAGGACTCAGCAGAGGGATCAGCCCTCCTCTTCAGCACCATCTCAGCCTAGTAGAGGTGGAGGTCAGTCTTCTCGTGGTCGCCCCAGGGGCGAGGAGAGATCTGGTGGAGGCCAGGCACGGTTCTATGCACTTCCTGACAGGCGTGATGCAGTTGCCTCCGATGCTGTGATTACAGGTATCATTTCTGTCTGTCACAGAGATGCCTCTGTTCTATTTGATCCGGGATCCACATATTCTTACGTGTCCTCTTATTTTGCACATCATTTGGGTGCGACTCGTGGTAGTCTTGATTTACCTGTTCATGTATCCACCCCCGTGGGTGATACGATTATTGTGGATCATGTCTATAGATCCTGTGTTATATCTATTGGGGGTCTGGAGACCCAGGCAGATTTGTTATTGTTGGGGATGGTGGACTTTGATGTTATATTGGGTATGGACTGGTTGTCTTCGTACCATGCTATATTGGACTGCCATGCTAAGACAGTTACGTTGGCCATTCCTGGTATTTCTCAGATTGAGTGGCGGGGTTCGATCGATTTCGTCCCTAGCCGTGTTATTTCGTTCCTAAAAGCTCAGAAGATGGTTGAAAAAGGGTGTTTATCGTACTTAGCTTTTGTGAGAGATGTGGGAGCCGAGTCTCCTAGCATTGATTCCGTACCTGTTGTGAGGGACTTCCCAGATGTATTCCCCTCAGACCTGCCGGGCATGCCGCCGGACAGGGATATTGATTTTGGCATTGACTTGGTGCCGGGCACTCAGCCCATATCCATTCCTCCTTATCGAATGGCACCGGCCGAGTTGAAAGAACTGAAAGAGCAACTTCAAGAACTTCTGGATAAGGGTTTCATCCGTCCTAGTGTGTCCCCGTGGGGTGCGCCGGTATTATTTGTTAAAAAGAAAGATGGTTCCATGCGAATGTGTATTGATTATAGGCAATTGAACAAAGTGACAGTGAAGAACAAGTACCCTCTACCGCGCATAGATGATTTGTTTGATCAGTTACAGGGTGCGAGGGTGTTTTCTAAGATCGATCTTCGTTCAGGCTATCATCAGCTGAAGATCAGGGACTCGGATATTATGAAGACTGCATTCGGGACCCGATATGGTCATTATGAGTTTCTTGTGATGTCGTTTGGGCTGACCAACGCCCCAGCAACATTTATGCATCTGATGAACAGTGTGTTCGGGCCTTATTTGGATTCATTTGTGATTGTGTTCATTGATGACATTCTAGTCTACTCCCGTAGTCGGGAGGAGCATGCTCAGCATTTGAGTATTGTGTTGGCAGAGATTGAGGGAGGAGAAGCTATATGCTAAATTCTCCAAGTGCGAGTTTTGGCTCGAGTCCGTAGCATTTCCGGGACATGTGGTGTCTCGTGATGGTATTCAGGTTGATCAGAAAAAGATAGAGGCGGTGCAGAGTTGGCCTAGACCGTCCTCAGCTTCAGAGATCAGGAGCTTTCTTGGCTTGGCGGGATATTATTGCCGGTTTGTTCGGGGATTTTCATCCATTGCTTCTTCGTTGACTAAATTGACCCAAAAGGGTGCACCATTCGTGTGGTCGGATGAGTGCGGGGGGAGCTTTCAGAAGCTCAAGACAGCTTTGACCACAGCTCCAGTGTTAGTATTGCCATCAGCCTCGGGTTCATATACCGTTTATTGTGATGCCTCGAGAGTGGGGATAGGTTGTGTGTTGATGCAGGAAGGTAAGGTGATTGCTTATGCTTCTCGGCAGTTGAAGTCACATGAGAAGAACTATCCTGTTCATGACTTTGAGCTAGCCGCCATTGTTCATGCATTGAAGATTTGGAGGCACTATTTGTACGGTGTGTCTTGTGAGGTGTATACCGACCATCATAGGCTCCAGCACTTGTACAAACAGAAAGACCTTAATTTGAGACAGCGGAGATGGCTTGAGTTGCTGAAGGATTATGACATTACTATATTATATCATCCGGGGAAGGCCAATGTGGTGGCCGATGCTTTGAGCCGGAAGGCGGTCAGTATGGGGAGCTTGGCATATATTCCAGCTGAGGAGAGACAATTTGCTTATGATGTTCAGGTGCTAGCCAATCGGCTAGTGAGGTTAGATATTTCGGAGCCCAGCCGGGTATTGGCTTGTGTTGTATCTCGGTCATCTCTATATGATCGTATTTGTGAGCGCCAGTATGATGATCCACATTTGGCTGTCCTTAGAGACAGAGTTCAGCATGATGATGCTAGAGATGTCACCATTGATAGTGACGGTGTATTGAGGATGCAGGGCCGGATATGTGTGCCCAATGTTGATGGCCTTCGTGAGTTGATTCCGGAGGAGGCCCATAGCTCGCGGTATTCTATCCATCCAGGAGCCGCGAAGATGTATCAAGATTTGAAACAGCACTATTGGTGGAGAAAGATAAAAATGGACATTGTCGGACATGTAGCACGGTGCCTCAACTGTCAGCAGGTTAAGTACGAGCATCAGAGGCCCGGTGGTGTATTTCAGCGCATTGTTATTCCTGAGTGGAAATGGGAGAGGATCACTATGGACTTTGTTACTGGACTCCCTCGGACGGCGAGGAAGTTTGATTCTGTATGGGTGATTGTGGATAGACTGACTAAGTCAGCTCACTTCATTCCAGTTAGTACTACCTACTCATCGGAGCGATTGGCAGCGATCTTTATTCAAGAGATTGTTCGGTTGCATGGGGTCCCAGTGTCTATCATATCCGACAGGGGTACTCAGTTCACTTCTCAGTTTTGGAGAGCATTTCAGCGAGAGATGGGTACACGGGTTGAGTTGAGTACAGCATTTCACCCCCAGACAGATGGGCAGTCTGAGCGCACTATTCAGATCTTGGAGGATATGTTGCGAGCTTGTGTGATTGATTTTGGTGGTTCGTGGGATGAGTTCCTACCACTTGCCGAGTTTGCCTACAACAACAGTTATCAGTCGAGTATTCAGATGGCCCCGTATGAGGCATTGTATGGCAGGCGGTGTAGATCCCCGTGGGATGGTTTGAGCCTGGTGAGGTTAGATTGATAGGGACTGAGTTAGTCCAGGATGCTCTGGATAGAGCAAAGTTGATCCAGGAGAGGCTTTCGTACAGCACAGTCTCGTCGGAAGAGTTATGCGGACCGTAGAGTTCGAGAGTTGTCTTTCATGGTTGGTGACAGAGTATTGTTGAAGGTTTCACCTATGAAGGGTGTCATGAGGTTTGGGAAGAAAGGAAAGTTGAGTCCCAGGTACATTGGTCCTTTAGAGATGGCATATGAGTTAGCCTTGCCGCCCAGCTTATCCAGCGTTCATCCAGTATTCCATGTGTCTATGCTCCGGAAGTACATTGGAGATCCGTCTCATGTATTAGATTTCGGCACCATTCAGCTTGATGGTGATCTATCCTATGATGTGGAGCCTATTGCCATTTTGGGACGTCAGTTGAGAAAATTGAGGTCTAAGGAGATTGCATCAGTTAAGGTTCAGTGGAGAGGTCGACCCGTGGAGGAGGCCACTTGGGAGATCGAGCGGGAGATGCGGAGCAGATATCCTCACTTGTTTGAGACTTCAGGTATGTTTCTTGACCCGCTCGAGGACGAGCATTTGCTTAAGAGGGGAGAATGTGACGACCCGGCCCGTCGTCACGGGAATTACCACCCCGTTATGTTGAAATTGTATGTTTTATGCTTTTATATCAGTGTTAAAGTCTATCGGGTGAGTTAGGAGTGAATTAGATTGAAAATGAGGCATGTAGCCTTTGTGAAGGAAACTTGAATAAGGAAAGTCAACCCGGAGTTGACTATTTGGTTAGAGGGCTCAGAATCGGATTCTGATGATTCGGTTAGTTCCGGGAGGTGCTTTGTAACTTAGGGGAGCGATCGGAATTGAATTTGGAGGCCCGGTGTAGTTTTAGGCTTGAATTGGTGAAGGTTGAATTTTGGCGAAATCCGAACGGTAGGTGAGATTTTGATCCGGGGGTTGGAATGGAATTCCGACAGTTGCAGTAGCTTCGTTAGGTGATTTTGGATGTGCCTGCAAAATTTCAGGTCATTCGGACGTCGTTTGGTCGGGTTTTTGATCGAATGTGTAATTCGGAAAGTTTTAAGAAATTTAGGCTTGAATCCGTGTGTAATTGGTGATTTTGATGTTTAGGATGGTGTTTTTATGATTGGAACAAGTTCGTATCATGTTTTGGAGTATGTTGGTGGTTTTCGTTGGGGTCCCGGGGTCTCGGGATGAATCTGGGGGTCCAAACGGACCATTCTTGGCCAAAGAAGACAGCTGGTTTGCTGTCATAAGTGCAGCAGAATTTTACCCTTCGCGATCGCAGAGATAGGGATGCGATCGCGTAAGGTCAAGAACGGAAGCGACGCGATCGCAGGAGCACGGACGCGATCGCGTAGAGTTAACCGGGTGGTCATCGTGATCGCACGAGCATCTACGCGATCGTGTAGAAGAGGAATGGGGTCCAGGGAAAAATGTGCTACGCGATCGCAGGAAGAGGGACGCGATCGCGTGAGGCCGGATGGTTGTACATCCCGATCGCGTGAGGAGAGTCGCGATCACGTGAGGGCGAAATGTTTGAACATCGCGATCGCGTGAGTAGAGTCGCGATCGCGTAGAGCAAATGGGTCCGGCAGAGAATTTAATCACAGAACAGAGGGGCTACGGGTTCATTAACCCAAAACGCCATTTTTGAGTTCTAGAGAGAGAAACTCACGGGAATTGTTGGTAATTCATCGGGGATTCGTTGGAGGTAAGTTTTGTGGCTTAATTACATCATTTTAACATGAAATCATGGGTTAAATTTCTGTAAATGGAAGATTAAAGGTGGGTTTGAGCCCTAGGCCTAAATTAAAGAAAAACACCTGATTTGAGTGGGCAAATGGAGTCCGATTTTGGTAAATTTTATATGCCTAGGCTCGTATCGAGATGAGGATTCCGAATATGTAACTTTTGTAATTTTTCGACAAGCGTACCAAAAGTCGGGTTTTGTCAACTTTGGGAATTTTGATGTAAATCGAGTTGTATTGATTGGGTGTCGTCCCATTGGCCTAATTTGTTGTTTTCTACTGTATTTGATCAGATTCTATGCGTGCGGAGCTTGATTCTCGTGGCAAGGGCATTGCGGAGTAGTCGTCGCGTCGTATTGAGGTGAGTAATAGATGTGGGTGATGACCAGCGGGTTCGAAACCCCGGTATACCACTTTGTGACGCTGTATAGCGGCGAGACACGCACACTCTCGAGAGTGCGGGGTCGATCATGAACTGGAGACTATATATTAGTCCGACCTGTTGATACTGTATTATTGGCTATTCTCGAGCCGTTGAACCCCCTTCTTGGGCGGTTGAGTATACTTGTGGGCCGTGAGCCGGTTATTGGATCCCGCGAGGATCGTTATAATTGTCTTATCATATAGACATGCTAGTTTACTACTAGTCCGCAGCTATTTCTGTTATTATGCTAATTCCAATCTCTGGAACTTGATATTATTGTTTTCCAACTGAAAAATGATAAAAGAGTTTTCAAAAACTACTTTTGAGCCTGCGAGGCTGTATCTGCATATTAGCTGACTAGTAGTGGATCGGGCTGCGCGCCGCAGCGAGATATATGTTGGATCGGACTGTACGCCGCAGTAAATCTCTATGAGATGTGCTTGGGCAGTAGGAGCCCCTCCGGAGTCTGAACCCCCACGGTGAGCACGGGTACCCAAAATTGGAGTCGGGCTACGCGCCGTAGCGGTCATATCATGCATTGCATTGCATTTAGCTACATCCGCTAGCTGTTATGCTATTTATTGGTATTTGTTGGTACAGGTACAGTGAAGATTGATTCTATGACAGGGTAGCTGATTATAGCTTTTACATAGTGCTTTATTGCGGATTTCTTATCTGCGTTGTCTTACCCTTGTTTATTACCACTGAGTCTGGCAGTACTCATTTTACTCCCTGCACCTTGTGTGCATATCCAGGTACCTCTCAGCAGTGATCCAGTAGCTGTGCGAGGTGACATCCGTGGGATATACGAGGTAGCTGCAGAGTCCGCAGGACCCGATATTCCTTCCTACTATCTTTTGATTTTGTATTGACATTTCTTTCCGCACTTGGTATCTTGTAAACCTTTATACACTCATGTTCAGTAGAGGCTCATGACTCTTGACCCTTCGGTCTATGGGAGTTAGTATATTTTGGGACTTGGTCTCCCCGTTGTTGGTATAAGTATTACTATTGTTTCATATTTTGAAATGCTTAAATGGGTTAAAGAGAGCTTCAAGCTCCGTTGTTGATATTGATTGGTCAGGCTGGCTTAGCAATGTGCTGGGCGCCATCACGACCGGATTTGGGGTCATGACAGTTAGAGTCTATCGGGTGAGTTTGGAGTAATTTGGATTGAAAATGAGGCAAATAGCCTTTTTGAAGGAAGCTTGAATATGCAAAGTCAACCTGGAGTTGACTATTTAGTTAGATATCTCGGAATCGGATTCTGATAATTTGGTTAGTTCCGAGAGGTGATTTGTGACTTAGGGGAGCGATCGGAATTGAGTTTGGAGGCCCGGTGTAAAAATAGGCTTGAATTGGCTAAGGTTAAATATTGGCGAAATCCGAACGGTAGGTGAGATTTTGATCCTGGGGTTGGAACGGAAGTCCGACAATTTTTGTAGCTTCGTCATGTGATTTTGGATATGTCTGCAACCTTTCAGGTCATTTGGACGTCGTTTGGTCGGGTTTTTGATTGAATGTTAATTTCGGAAGTTTAGATGAAAACTTAGGCTTGAATTTGCTTGGAATTGATGTTTTCTATGTTTAAGGGTGTGTTTTTATGATTGGAACAAGTTTGTATCGTGTTTTGGAGCAGGTTGGTGGCTTTTGTTGGGGTCCCGGGGGCCTCGGGATGAATTCGGGGGTCCAAATGGACCATTTTGTGCATGATGCACTGCTGTTTGCTGCTGCAATTATTGCAGAACATTTTTGTTCTCCGCGATCGCGGAGGTCTCCATGCGATCGTGTAAGGTTTCATTGGGGTGCATCGCAATCGTGATGTCTGGTGTGCGATCACGTAAGTCTGAAAATCAAAGCAATACGATCGCGGGGGTAAGCATGCGATCGCGTAGTATTGTGGGCTAAAGCAGTGCGATTGCGTAAGGAATCATGCGATCGCGTAGGGTTATTTGTCTGAAGCAGTGCAATCGTGTAGGTTATGTCGCAATTGTGTAGAGTTATTTTGGAGCTGGGTAAGTTTGTTCATCGCGATCGCGAGCCTGTGGCTGCGATCGCATAGGGTCTCCTGGCAGTCAGATATATTAAAATACCAGAACAGTCTATTCGCGAACCTCATACCCATAAGCTCCATTTTTGAGTTCTAAGAGAAGATATTGACAGGAAATTGCTGGGAATTCAGCTGGTATTCGTTGGAGGTAAGTTTTATGGCTTAATTACAGTATTTTATTATGGAATCTTTGGGTATTTCTCTATTAATGGAAGATTAAAGGGGGGATTTTAGCCCTAGGACTAAATTATGGAAAATTAATGATTTGAATGGGCAAATAGAGTCCGATTTTGGTAAATTGTATATGCATAGACTCGTGTTGAGACGAGGATTCCGAATATGTGACTTTCGTAATTTTTTGGGAAGCGTACCAAAAGTCGGGTTTTGACAACTTTGTGGGTTTTGGTGCAAGTTGAGTTATTTCGAATGGGTTGTGTCTAATTAGTCTATATTGATGTATTCTCATTGATTTTGAGCAGATTCGGCATCCGAGGTGATTGAATTGCGAGGCAAGTGCAAGGCGGACTAAGGCTTCTACCGGATCAAGGTGAGTGGTAGTAGTAAATAATGTACTGAGGGTTTGAAACCCCGTACTTGCACTTTACAATGTTATGTTGAGATGAGACATGCGTCATGTGACGGGCGTGGTGACATTGTGATTGGGGGATTGGACTTGGTCCCTCCCGACTGATAGTGTATTGTGTATTATGACTGTGTATGAGATTATAATTGTGTAATTGGGCTAGTAGCCATGTTTGGGGCCTTAGATGTGTACCTCAAGAGAGACTACCTAGGGCTAGTAGCCATGTTTCGTGTTGAGACGAGGATTCCAAAATTTTATAATTGTGTAATTGGGCTAGTAGCCATGTTTCCAGCCGTAGAATATCATGTTGGATATATACACTCAGTCGTAGTATATCATGCTAGATACATACACTCAATCGTAGTTATAGTTGTATAGCATATCCTGAGCCAGTACTAGATGTGTATCTCGAGAGAGACTACCTAGGGTGGGATTCCCTGTTCTAGCTGAGTGGGCCTGAGAGTCCAAGTCTATACTGACTGAGGTAGGGTCGAGGACCCACTGTGAGATATTATATTGAGCCTGAAAGGCCAAGTCTATATTGACTGTGATGGGGTCGAGGACCGACTATGAGATGTTATATGGGGCCTGAGAGGCCAAGTCTATACTGACTGAGATAGGGTCGAGGACCTACTATGAGATATTTTATATATATATCTATATTGGATCGGGCTGCACGCGTTAGCACTATATGTATTGGATCAGACTTCACGCCGTAGTGATATATATATGGATCGGACTACACGCACAGTAATATACAAGTGGGACAGACTGCACGCTGCAGTATCATTGCGCTTGGGTTGTAGGAGCAGCATCATAGCGCTTGGGCCGAGGGAGCCCCTCCGAAGTCTGTATACACCCCCAGTGGCCGCTGTCGACGTTAAATGGAGCGGGCTGCACGCCGCAGCAGTATATGTATTGGAGCGGGCTGCACGCAATAGCGTTTTACTTATACATTTATATATATATATATATATATATATATATATACATCGCAGCGGGCTACGCGCCGCCGCATTTTAGACATATGTGTACATATAGATATACATTGGATCGGCTATACATCGTAGCAGTATGAGTGAGGTATAGGTCAGTGTGGAACCTTGGTAAGATAGAAGTGGACTGGAATTTGGGGGTATTCGCTGTTGAGATGACTTACCCGTGAGGTTACCCTTAGAACTGTTTAGTGATAGTACAGGTGTTCTCATTTTCAATTGTTATTTATTATTATTACTCACTGAGTTGAAATATACTCACCCCACCCCCCTGCACTTTCTGTGCAGATATACAGGTTCTGGAGGGCAGTTGAGCTATCGCAACTGCTTGTATTATCACCATTCCGTGGAGACTTTGAGGTAGTTGCTGACGTCCGCAATACCTAACCTCTTCCTCTTTACCATTTTTTTGGTTCCACTCTACTTAGATTTGATTGTGTAGTAGATCTCATTTGTAGAGGCTCAGACTTGTGACACCACGATTTGGTTGGGACTGTACTTGTGTATTTCGTTTCCACACTTCTTGATCTTAATTATGAAAATAAGCTAATTACGCCGATTAATCATTATTAATTTATAAGTGGTTGGTTTAATTGGATAAGATGGTCGGGCTTGCCTAGAACTGTGTTGGGCGCCATCACGACCGGGGTTTGGGTCGTGACAAATTATCTAGCAACCTTCCCGAGTCTAGCATATATATAATTTACTTATTTATTTGGGGGCCCCGCTGCTTTGTTTTCAATGCGAGGCTCATCCCGTTTTGATTTTACAGTCCAATCCTAATATGTATATACTATGTGTTTCTATTTTTTGTTTTTCTCCTAATTCATTGCTTTTCAGAACTTAAGTCCGGGCCCTTATTTCTATTTACACTGGCCTGGACTTTGGGCTTGTATTTAATGTATCAATTTACATT
Organism: Nicotiana noctiflora; assembly: GCA_032618575.1. Lineage (NCBI taxonomy): Eukaryota > Viridiplantae > Streptophyta > Magnoliopsida > Solanales > Solanaceae > Nicotiana > Nicotiana noctiflora. The sequence goes on from JASVEL010003845.1 coordinate 10,924, forward strand.
CCTGGGTATTGAAAACCCAGGAACTCACCGAAACATGTTCAACAGAAAGCCCAATATCATTTTTGCATAGGTCTAGGCCTTCGCAGCTTATTAGGCCCAGATCATATGTAATTAGAAAAGAATAACAGAAAACATGAGTCATTATTTACACAGAAGATCAGTATTGAGAATGTAACAGAATTTAAGCTATCTTATTCAATAAAACGAAATGAAATACAGTGTTACCCAAATAATCTCAAACATTGAACGTCTAGTGTGAATTACATCAGACTGTTTTTGTTTTTATACTCGATTGCTACTTCAAAACTACTGATTCCAATTACTTATTATCTAAAGCTACTCTGTATTATTGATAACATGCTATTCCTATTTACTTTGCAAAGTGAAGAACTAACTGAACGATTCAATATAAAACTATATTAACATGTGAGATGTGACTTTATTTTAATCGCAGTTGTTTCATCTACTACTAATACTGTTCAGATTAGTCTAATTAGTTCCGATTAAGCTAGCTACTTCATGCTAGTATTGTTAATTATCTATTCGTTTGCAAGTTTACTTTTGTACCAGATTTAATTATTAACCTATTTTAATTAACTAGATGATTATGATTACTATTACTACTCTAATCTACATACTACTCTATTACATTATTTTCCAGCACCAGTTCGTGCCTCATGTATCAATTATACAATCATTTCCTATCAGAATTACAGATTAACTACTTATATATATATATATATATATATATATATATATATATATATATATATATATATATATATATATATATATATATATATATATATATATATATATATATATATATATATAAAATAAGAAAACAGATGACAGAATAAGCTTTCAAATTCAAATTATGCTTTTCATTTCTTCAAGTCAACTTCAATTACATTGCTCGAATAGAGGCTGTGTACCTGATTCAGCAGCAAAAACCAATGAGTCTAAGGGGAGATAAGGCAGGAAATAGCAAGTAGACCACAGCAAACAATGCAACAGCAGTAAGAGAGATCGAATTCACAGCAACACGAGTGAGTTTCAGCAATCAAATTGAATCCCAGAGAACGGCAAAGCAAATATCCAGCAGAAGGTAGTAGAAAACCAGTAATAACACAGCAAGAGATTTCCTACAGCTTCAGGAATAAGCTTAGACTAAACCCAGGCAGAATTACTATATGTATCTATATGAGTATATCTCTGAATTTTTAGTTCAAAAATCCAGCCCTTAATCTGGCTCTAATGGTGTCTATTTATAGGTGGGATTGGTGAAAATTGGGGGGGGGGGGGATTTTGAAAAGTTATTTATGATTTCCTCCCTTGAATTCTTTCAGCTGTTACACTTTGATACCATTTTCAGATTTGAATTTGCCTTCCAGCATGTGCTGGAAGGTTCTATTTGATTCCTTTTAGGGTGTTTTACTAGTATACCCCCACTTGCTAAGGTTATTTACTAAGTTACCTTTTATTTGGGTCTATTATACCCTTAGTTTTGTGCAATATTGCAGAAATCATAGGCCTAAATGTCTTAAATATCCTTATAGGTTCTATTAAATCCACAATTATGCCATTTTCTATTCCTATTATACCCTTAATGGCAACTACTATTTACCTGACCTTATCCAGGTCTAGGTATGCTGTTTTTTAGCTCTTATTTAACTTCTGACCAATATTTATAAGTCATTTAAGACTTGGCCATATTTGAACTTCAATTTTATTTCAATTTTAGCCTATTTTATTTTCATTTTTCTGTATTAGAGTTGATTTGCAGGACTGACCTGCTTATTTACCTAAGTCTAACTTTTAAAGTTTAGCCAGTCCAGTGTTTGGACTTTGGCTTTGCAAAATTAGTCAATTATTAGACTTGTAGAACTTAGCCAGTTTCAGACTTAAGTCTGATTATTACAAAATTGGCCATTTTCAGAGCTTAGCCATTTGAATTTAAACCTAAAGGATTACAGAGTTGGCTTGTTACAAAACTGACCACTCTTATTACTTATTTCAATTGTAATCATTTTTATGATGTTTTCAATTTTAGCCTATTTAACTACTTAACATGCTTTCAGACTTAGCCATTTATCTAATACTTCTCTATTACATCTATAACCAATATCCCTAACCACATTAGGCTTAATAGCAGTCAAATAACACGAAATTATTACAGATACAGCCTTTTCATATTAAATTGCACACATAGCCTCAAAATCAAAATCATTTGCCATTTAACCAAAACTCAGAGGGGAAATTTGAATATTGTTGAATTTCAATCAAACAAACTCATAATTCAGATTCCAAGCATAGCATATCAATCAAACACAAAGAAGGCATAATCAGAACATCTCTCATGTCAAAGACTAACAGAAACCCTAACATACTCGGGTATATTTGATCAAGGTGTAACAGACAATATTTATCAAAAAGACCAAGGAAGCATGCTATTAAGAGATAAACAGAGTTATAACAGATATTATTTCAAGGAAAGAAAACTAATCTAAATCATGCAACTAGTTAAACGATTAAAGCAAAGAAGTAGAACTTAAACACAAAAAGCATGCTAAAACAGAACAAAAGATAGATGAAGATGAATAGAACTCTAACATGTAATCAGACGATAACAAAGAAGAACAAATAATCAAAACATAAAAATAGAAAATAAAGGAAAGGGAAACTTAGCTTTACAGGATTTGTCTCCTGAGCTATTTCCCATTTTCTTTTCTTTTTTTCTTGTTCTTTTTCTTTCTTTTTCCAGTTTTCTTCTCAGACTTCAAGTTGAAGTCTTTTTATTGTATTTTGTTAGCAGAGACGGGTTCAGGGATGTCTAGAAGAGGATTTTGATTTGGGGTTAGGTTTTGGGTCGACCGGAGTTAGGGTTCCGGCGAAATGTTTTTAAAGATTCAAGCAGATGGGGTGAGATTCGAGGAAAATGGCTTGTGTGGGGTGATAGATCAAGAGATGAGGGTTCAATGGTGTTAATTTGGGAGCCGGTTTCATAGGTTATGGTCACCGGAGAAGAACTCCGATGACCGGAATTTCAAGAAGCTAGGGCTTTTGGGTTTTCTTGGGGTTTTCATGGTGGTTTGGGGTAGTAGAGTAAGAAGAGAAGGGTTTGGGGGTAAGAGATGGCCGGAGACGGCCATGGAAATAGGCCAATATCCATGGCCGACGATGATAAGAGAAGAAGAAGAATAAGACGAAGCAGAGGCTGCTAGGGTTTATGTGTATAAGAGAATGGCCGATCACTAAAGAGACCGGATCCTTATATACGTGTAACGCTTGATAAGTTCCTGGCCGTTGGATCATTGATGATCAATGGCCAGGATTGAACGCTCCAAAATGACAACGTTTGGTTAAAAACCAAGGCTGACTCACATTTGTCAGATTTCATTAAATGGACGGCTCAGATTAAACCCTAAAACCTTATTAATTAATTATTTCCGGATAAAACCTCAACCGTTGGAATTAAAGAGATGAACGGCTGAGATTGTTTCTTATATAAAGACTGGACCGGACCTCTTTTTAATTTGGGCCATTAAGTATTTGGGTTAGTATATTCAATTTCTAGCCCAATTTTATTGTATTTTTGTATTTTCCTTGTATTTAATTATTTTTATAGTATTTTCTTTTTTGTAATTCATTTTCTCTTTTTGTATCTTTTCAATTATTTAATTTCCTATTTTTTCCAATTTTCTGATATTTTTGATATTTTTCTGCTATTTTTCTCTAATTTCCGGTATTATTGCATTTTTTTGTTAGTTTTCTTTTAATTCCTTTAACGGTGATACTCATATTTAACCTATATTTTTAAATTTTTTAATTTTATACTTTTCATTTCTAATTGTTCACACACAAATGCAACTTATTTCAATCAAAATATATAATTGCACACAAAAATATTATTTATTTTAATTTTGGAATTTTATTGCTTAGGGCAAAAATCACGTGCTCACAGTGATAATGGGAGTGGTAGTCAACTTATGCTTCAACAATTCAAAAGATATCATACACTTTTTGTCGAATACAAACTTTACATCTTTCTCCAACAATTTTCACAATGGGTTCACGACCTTTGAGAAATCCTTGATGAAATGCCGGTAGAATCCGGCATGACCTAAGAAACTCCTCACTCCCTTGACAGAGGTGGGGGAGGTAGCCTCGAGATGACTTCTATCTTTTCTTTGTCCGCTTCAATGCCATTCTTTGAAATTTTATGCCCTAAAACAATTCCTTTTTGCACCATAAAATGACATTTCTCCCAATTTAGCTCAAGATTAGTCTCTTCGCATCTCTTCAACACTTTATACAAATTTCCCAAGCATTCATCAAAAGAATCCCCCACTACACTGAAATCATCCATGAACACTTCCAAAATGTCCTCCACCATGTCGATGAAGATGGCCATCATGCATCTCTGGAAGGTTGATGGTGCATTGCAAAGTCTGAATGGCATCCTTGAGAACGCGAAAGTACCATATGGACAAGTAAAAATTGTCTTTTCTTGGTCTTCCAGGGCAATGAGAATTTGGTTATACCCCGAGTAGCCATCAAGGAAGCAATAGTAAGCACGACCCATTAAAATATCAAGCATTTGGTCCAAAAATGGTAGAGGGAAATAATCCTTCCTAGTGACCTTGTTGAGCTTTCTATAATCCTTGCACACTCTCCACCCCGTGACCGTGCGGGTCGGAATCAACTCATTGTTTGCATTTGTGACCACCGTGATGCCACCCTTCTTAGTAACACATTGGACTGGGGAGGTCCATGAACTATCCTATATTGGGTATACCACATCGGCATCCAACCAATTGATAACCTCATTCTTGACCACCTCTTGCATAGCTTCATTTAATCTTCTTTGGTGTTCAAGTGACGGCCTTGCATCATCCTCCAAAATGATCTTGTGCATGCAAAAGGCGGGGCTTATGCCCCAAATATCCACCAAGGTCCATCCAATCACCCGCTTGCACTTTTGTAAAACTGCCAAAGTGGTGTCCACCTGCAAGTTAGTTAAGCAAGACGAAAGAATAACAGGTAAAGTGAAATTGGGTCCCAAGTACTCATACCTGAGGTGAGGAGGAAGTGGTTTCAACTCCAACGCTTGTGGCTCCTCAATAGATGGCTTTGTTGGAGGGTTCTTGCGATTCTCAAGGTCCAATGACAACTTTCTCGGCTCATAAGAGTACGAGCCATTACCATGCAAAACATTAACACACTCGATTCTTCCGGCATCATCATTAGCTTCCATGTTAAAAAGTGCCACTTCAAGTGGGTATTCAACATTGATCATGGCGCTTGTGTCATCCACTATCACTACCGTGACAATGTCGACAAACGAACAAACTTTGGTACTATTAGGTTGCCTCATCGATTTGCATATATGGAAAACTACTTTTTCATCACCAACCCGGAAAGTTAACTCCCTTGCCTCAACGTCCACTAAAGCTTTTTCTGTTGCTAAGAAAGGCCTTCAAAGAATGATAGGGACTTCAAAATCCACTTCACAGTTAAGAATTGTGAAATTGGCCGGCAAAATGAACTTGTCAACTCAAACAAACATGTCGTCAATAATACCCAAAGGCCGCTTCATGGACCTATCCGCCATTTGAAACTGCATTGATGTCGGACGAGGTTGACCAATCCCCAAGGTTTTGAACACTGAATATGGCATTAGATGGATGTTTGCCCCCAAATCACATAGGGATTTTGCGAAATTGGCGCTTCCAATAGTGCATGGGATGGTGAATGCTCCAGGATCTTGGAGCCATGGAGTGCGCTATTGCACTCACTTGATGTGTCATTTTGATCATTTCACATTCCATCGAGCTCTTCTTAGTGAACAACTCCTTCATGAATTTCGCATACCTGGGCATTTGTTTTAACGCCTCCACCAAGGGCACATTTATGGTCAAGCTCTTCATCATGTCAATGAACTTTTTAAACTGATTATCACTCTTTTGTTTCGCCAAACGTTGAGGGTAAGTTGGAGGAAGCCTAGGAAATGGTGCCTTGGCCTTTTGCACTTCTGGCTCGGGCATATCTATAACATGTTCCCTAGACGGGTTCACGTTCTCTTGAGTCTCTTCCTCCGTTTCTTGAATGTAAATTCTCACCTCATCTCTTTCACTTGTCTCTACAACATCATCAACCCCCGTAGGCATGTCAAAATTGGGAAACTCATCTTCCTCCACTATGGCTTGATTCTTTCTTGAGGCATCCACTTCACCGCCTCGTCCACTCCTTGTGGTTACCGCCATTACGTGGTTGTTTTTCCCACCCTTAGGATTGACCACCATGTCACTAGGTAATGCACCCTTTTGGCGAGTATTTAGGGATTGTGAAATTTTTCCAAGTTGTACTTCCAAGTTGCTGATGGAAGTATTATGAGAAGCTAATTGCGCATCCGAATCTTGATTCCTTTTCATCATTTGTTCAAACATCATTTCGATCCTTCCAAATTCATTGACCGATGAACTTTGCCCTTATTGTTGATAAGGTGGCGGATTGTTGGGTTGTTTAAACATCAAGGGCCTTTGAATCCTTGCCCCCAATTACTTTGGCCTCCATTGTTATTGTTCCAATTGTTGTTCCAGTTATTGTTATCTCCACTCCAATTGCTATCATTATTGCCTTGATTTCCCCAATTTCTTTGGTTACCCCCATTCCAATATTCGCCGCCTTGGTGTTGATTATTATTGTTCCAATTGTTTCTACCTTGTTGATTATTCCAATTCCCTTGAGACTGCCATTGTTGGTTGCTTTGATTCCCTCTATTACCTTGAAAATTTTTCACATATTGGCAATTATCGTTTGATCATCATAACACTCACTTTAATACCCACTACCATCATCATAATTTTCACAAGCTCCTTGTTGTCGTAGCCCCCTTTGCCTTCTCCTCATCATGTTTACCCCTTCCATTGCATTAATTTGCCTTGGATTTTGCACTTGTTGCAATTGTGCTTTTTCGAATTGATTCATGGTGGTAGTAAGTTCGGCTATGGCTTAAGTTTGGCTATGGCTTGGCCTTGGTCATGTAACTCTTCGTGCATGAGTATAACATTTGGATCGCCTTGAGGAACATTCATCCGACTTTGCCATGCCGATAAAGTATCGGCCATCTTATCAAACACGTCACATGCTTCATTATATGGGAGATTCGTGAAATTTCCTCCCGCCAATTGGTTAACAATGCATTGGTTTGTTGTGTTGATACCTCTATAGAACATTTGTTGGATCATAACATCATTCATGTCGTTGTTCGGACACTCCTTTACCATGATTCTAAACATCTCCTATATTTCATGCAATGGCTCCGTCGGTTCTTGTTTGAAGGCCAAAATCACGTCATGGAGCGCCGCCATATGACTCGGGGAGAAGAACTTGGCAATGAACTTGTCCGCCAATTCGTCCCATGTAGTAATTGAATGATTTGGTAACCTCTCCAACCAATCAAGAGCTTTACCCCGAAGAGAGAACGGGAAAAGCCTCAACCTTAGAGCATATTCAGAGACATTGGTTTGCTTACTTCCCCAACAAGTATCCATGAATCCCTTCAAGTGCTTATATGCATTTTGATCGAAGGCACCCGTGAAATACGCTCGTTGTTCAAGAAGTGTCAACATCACATTTGTAATTTAGAAGTTCCCCGCCCGGATTCGGGGAGGAACTATTGCACTTGCATAACCTTGGTTAGGAAGAACCCTTGGAACAACTCTTAGTGGAGGCGGAGGAGGGTCTGGGATTGCCTTATTAGGATTAGCATTTGCGTTTCTACCTCTCCTTGGTATTTGTGGTACCTGGAGTTCATCTTGTTCTATATCATCAACCACCAGCCCCGCGACCACATTGTCAAGAGGAATATTCCCGTTCAAAGTCATTTGTACCTGTTGGATTGACACTAATAAAGTTAGTATAAAGAAGGAAAGAGAAGCTAAACACTAAACTAGCTACACAAATAGTTGAAAATTGTAAGCTCCCCAGCAACGGCGCCAAAAAGTGATCGTCGCAAACTCGACCCTTAGGAAGAGTGGGCTCTAATTACTTTTACCCGATAGTGATTTTTTGGGGTCAATTCTTCAGAGAGCTTGATATTGGAGTTAAGTATTTGTGGAGACTAATTAAGTGTTGTAGCTCCTAATTTGGCTTCTAACATTTTTGGGTTTTTCTTTAATTAACAACTAATGATTTTAACTACAATTATAACTAGATTTGCTAAATAATAACTCTAAGATGTATGCAATAAGGAAAGGGCACTAGGGTCGTAGGACTTGCCTAGGTGACTAATTAACGGGTATGAAATCTCAATGCAAGGATGATAATATGTGATACATGGTTAACGGTTGCATAATTCTCACTCTCATACCCCTCGGTAGAGAGAGTGATTTTGCCCAATTGACTCTCTCGAGACCAATCGAGTAGGCTAATTTTCCCAAGAAACTAACGGCTCAAGTAGGGTAATTACTCTCTCGAGGTTAACCCGTTACTTGGGACTACCATTCTCATAGGTCCATCCCAAATCCTTGTTGGGATGATTGATAGGTTATAGACTCTCTTTCTCAAGCCAAAACCCACTAGGCTAGACTTAGTGTTTGCAACCACCATATCTAAGTGAAACATACAATCAACCAAAAAACCAAACACCCAATATCATCCAAGCATTAATCAACAACACCCATTAATTACCCACACTAGGGTTGAGCCATAAGCCTAGCTAATAGGTTTAGCTAGTCATAGAATCAATAGAAAAAGAAGAAATAATGGTAGAGATTGACATAATATTGAACTATAAATCTAATACAACTAATTCCACGTTCAAAACCAAGTAAAATAGCCCAAATAGTTTCCTTGTGCTCAACTGCTCCTACAGTCTATCAAAACATCACCTAAAAAGGTAAAATATTCTATTTATACTACCAAAGAAAATCTGTACAAAAATACCCCTGAGGGTCTGTCGTGGACCGCATGAAAATGACATGCGACCGCGTAGGGTAAAAGGTCTGCCAAAGTTGAGCTTCTGGACCTTGGATGCGGACCGCCTGAAAATGTCGCGCGGCCACGTAGGTTGAGTCATGCGGACCGCGTGGAAATAGTATGTGAGTGCACTGTTAGGTCGTGCGGACCGCGTGGAAATATTGCGCGGCCGCACTGTTGTTTGTCCTTCTATGTTGGTTCTCTGATCATGCTTCCATGCGGACCGCACTGTTTTGGAGTGTGGCCGCATGGGATTTTTGCCTTAGAATATTTTTAGTGCCTTCAGCATTGCGGACCACATAGATATGTATGTGGTCCGCGTGAGATTGTATCCCATTATTAGGTTCTATGATCCTCACCTGTGCGTCCGCATGGCAAAACAGTGCGGACCGCACAGGTTTCTTGACTTGGGCACTTTTAGGATCTTCTTGTGCGGCCCCATGACAAAAGGTTGCGGTCCGTAATAGTCTTTCAATTCACATTTCAGTTCATCTCTTGATGTTTGGCAGATTTCACTCCTTCCTGAGCCGATTTGTGATCTTTGACATCTAATCGCTCAAACCTGCAATCAAACGCAACTTGTAAGCACTTGAGGACTAATTTACATTAATTTATGCACAAAGCTTAGGCAAATAGGGGTATAAATCGTGTAAAAATCACGGTTATCAGTAGGCCCGAGCGACCAAGTCTTTATTGACTGAGAGGGGTTAAGGACCTATGGTGAGGTATTGATATATATACCGAATCGGGCTGCACGCCGCAACAGTATATACATATACATGTATTGGATCGGATTGCACGTTGTAGTATTATATATATATATATATATATATATATATATATATATATATATATATATATATATATATATATATATATATATATGTGTGTGTGTGTGTGTGTGTGTGATCAGACTGTAAGCCGTAGAGTTATATATATATATATGGATCGAACTGCACGCCACAATATTATAGCGCTTGGCCTGAAGGAGCCCTTTCGGAGTCTGCACACACCCCCCAGTGAGTGCAGTTACTATTATATTGGATCGGGCTGCACGCCGTAGCATTATATCTATTATATTGGATCGGGATGCACGCTGCATCACTATATATATTATATTGGATCGGGCTGCATGCCACAGCATTATTAGTAAGGATCGGGCTACACGCTGCAGTAGAGTTGTAAAAATTGTGGGATAGTAGTAGACTGATACTGGACTTTCCTCCTTAGAGATGTTCTTACCTGTACTGTTACTCTTAGAACTTTTTAGTATTTTTATCGGTTTTCTTACCTTCAGTTATTATTTATTGCTATTACTCACTGAGTTAAAAGTACTCACCCTACTCCCTACACCATGTGTGCATATACAAGGGATCCAGGAGGGCAGTTGGTATATATTGCCTTTGTTTCAGCTCACTGTGGAGTTATCGAGGTAGCTATCAGTGTCCGCAGGACCCGATTTCTCCTTCCCGTTATCTCTTGTATATCTTCTTTAGACTTGGTTGTATAGGATATTATTTAGTTGTTTAGAGGCTTAGACTTGTGACACCTGATATAGTTGGGCTATTATTTCAGTAGTTTTTTTATTTTCGCACTCTTATCATTATTATGAAAACAGGATAGTTTACCTAAATTGGAGTATTTTCAAATAATAATTAGATTGGTTAACGGGTAATGGTCAGGCTTGCCTAGCAACGTGTTGAGCGCAATCACGACCGGGATTTGGGTCGTTACAAGTTGGTATCAGAGCTTAGGTTATCAGGTCTCGCGAGTCATGAGCCGGTTTAGTAGAGTCACACGGATCGGTACGGAGATGTCTGTACTTATCCTCGGGAGGCTGCAGAACCTTTAGGAAAACTTAAAATTCATGTCGTGCGACTTTGTTGATCCGAAACTAAACTTTTGCATTCTATTCTCTCGCAGATGGCAAGGACTCGTGCTACCGGATGAGGTGGACGACAACCATTGCCACCTGCTAGAGGTCGTGGTAGGGGTAGAGCAGTTAGGGCAGTACCATTTCACCCACCAGTTGCCCCTATTCAGGATCAGTCTCCAGTTGTAGAGGTTCCAACAGCACATGTTCAGGCACCAGCCATGCCTATTGTGATTCCGAGTCTTCGGGAAACCCTAGCTAAGATTTTGACGGTTTGTACTGGCCTGGCTCACTAGGTTGGCTACTACTGCAGTAGCGACATCTCGGACCGGGGGTGGTCATCACACCTTCGCAGCTCGCACACTAGAGCAAATTATGCAGGGACTTCTGATGCCAGAGGTAGCCCCGGCTCAGGTAGTTGCACCGGTTGTTCTAGTTGTACTAGTTGCGACCAGTTATTTAGGTTTAGGGTGACAGGGTCCCTGTGATGCCTGACGACGAGCAACGTTATCCTAAGAGGTTTAGCATAACTTCAACTCCTACATTCAGTGGTATTCCAGGCGAGGATGCCCAGGGCTTTCTCGACAAATATCGTTGTATGCTCCGTACAACAGGGATTCTCGAGTCGAGTGGGGTATCATTTACTACTTTCTAGTTTTAAGGAGCAGCCTTCACATAGTGTAAGGCATATGAGCACCGCAGGCCGACAGGTGTGGCACCATTGACATGGTAGGAGTTCTCTAATATCTTTCTGGAGAACTGGATACCACAATCTCAGAGGGAAGAGTTACGTAGGTAGTTTGAGTGACTCCGTCAGGGGGATATGTCTGTGATAGAGTATGAGGTGAGGTTCTCAAAATTAGCAACATATGCCCCATGGATGGTTCTTACTGATCACTAGAGGATGAAGCGCTTTGTGGACGGAATTATTTACCCTATTCGCATTTTGATGACCCGAGAGAGGGTCCTGAGTCACTCCTTCGATGAGCAACAGCACCAGCGACAGAACCTCAGATTCATGTTGAGGAGGAGGCTCTAGACCCAGCAACTCCAGTGAGCCTAGCTAAGGTCCCAGAAGGGTTCATTGCTTCCTCAATTCTCCAGGACGCTCTGGTCCAATTGGTAGGCTTTGTGGAAAGTGTCATTCGAACGAGTTTACTTACAGGGGTTTAGCTAGCTGTGGTAGGTCAGCCAGGCGCAACGGCTCAGGCCGGAAGTGAGGCCAGGTTTCAGGAGGCAGCCAATATGGGTCTTTGAGTTGATGTGGTTCTGCCACAAGAAGGCGAACGAAGGTCGGATAAGAGGCCCCGCCATGCAGGCAGATTTGGTGGTACCTCGTCTGGAGGTAGAGGTGATTATGGCAGCAACCATGCTCCCAAGCCCTTTCAGTCAGCTTTCCCTGTCACTCAAGGTGCTTCAAGTGTCCGTTTAGGTCAACCGGGGCAATCCCATTTTCCTTAGCTGCAGTGTCCGTGTAGGTGGTATGAGTGTGGGGATTTTAGTCACATCAGAAGGCATTGCCAGAGATTGAGAGGTTCTCAGTCGTAGCAGCAGGATTCTCGTGCTAGAATTCAGGCCCCAATTGCTCCACAGCCTGCCCAGCCAGCTAGAGGCGGTGGTAGAGGTATTAGAGCTGGAGCTCAGGTCGCTAGAGGTAGGCCAGGGGCTGAGTCTTCAGGTGCAGACATTACATGTACCAATTCTAAATTTGTATTGGAAATACTTCAGTGCTATTTTACCCTAGGTCTACATATTCGTACGTGTCCTCCCATTTTGCACCGTACCTGGTTCAGCCTAGTAATCCACTCGGTGTTCCTGTTCATGTGTCTACATTAGTGGGTGGTTTTGTTGTGGTCAATCAAGTTCATCGGTATTAAGGTGATTAAGGGGCTTGAGATCCATGCTAATTTATTGCTCTTAAATATGGTGGACTTCGATATTATATTAGGTATAGACTGGTTATCTACATATCATGCTATCTTGGATTGCCATGCTAAGACTGTGACCTAAGCTCTGCCGAATTTGCCTCGTATAGAGTGAAAAGGAATTCCAGGTCATACTAGCCGTAATGTGATTTCTTATGTTAAGGCTTGGTGTATGGTTGAAAAAAGGGTGTTTGGATTATCTATCCTAAGTCCGTAATTCCAGTGCTGAGGTTCCCTCTATTGATTTTGTGCCCGTGGTTCGCTAGTTTCCTGAAGTTTTTCCTTCAGACTTGCCGGGTATGTCACCTGATAAGGATATTGATTTTTGCATTGATTTTTCTCTGGCCACTCAGCCGATATCTATTCCACCATATCGCATGGTTCCGCCAGAGTTGAAGGAATTGAAGGAGCAGTTGCAAGATTTACTTGAAAAGGGTTTCATTAGACCCAATGTTTCGCCATGGGGTGCACCGGTATTTGTAAAGAAGAAAGGTGGTTCGATGAGAATGTACATAAATTATCGGTAGTTGAACAAGGTTACTATCAAAAATAAATATCCAATCCCGCAAATTGATGATTTATTTGACCAGCTTCAGGGTTCCAAGGTCTTTTCGAAGATAGACTTGAGATCTGGCTATCATCAGCTGAAGATTTGGGCATCTAATGTCCCTAAGACAGCATTCCTCACTCGGTACGAACATTATGGATTCCTGGTCATGTCTTTTGGTTTGATAAATACCCCAGCAGTTTTTATGGAATTGATGAATTGAGTGTTCATGCCTTATTTAGACTTGTTTGTGATTGTCTTCATTGATGATATATTGATATATTCCCGCAATCAGGAGGATCATGCGCAATATCTTAGAGTGGCTCTTCAGACTCTGAAAACTAGCCAACTATATGCAAAAATTTCAAAGTGTGAATTTTGGCTAAGTTCAATTGCATTCCTAGGTCATATTGTGATGACAGCTGGTATTCAGGTTGTTCCAAAGAAGATTGAGGCAGCCAAGAACTGGCCTAGACTGACATCAGCCACCGATATTCGAAGTTTCTTGGGATTAGCAGGTTATTATCGGTAGTTTGTGAAGGGGTTTTCATTTGTTGCAACCCCAGCTTTCAGAAGCTCAAGACAACCTTGACCACAGCACCGATATTGGTTTTGCCCACAGGTTCGGGACCTTATACTATCTATTGTGATGCTTTCTGTATTGGGCTTGGTGTAGTGTTGATGCAGGATGGCAAGGTTATTATCTATGCTTCAAGGCAATTGAAGATTCATGAAAAGAACTATCCAGTTTATGATCTGGAATTGGCTGCGATTGTTCACGCATTGAAGATCTGGAGGGATTATTTGTATGGTGTGGCATATGAAGTATAAACCTATCACAAGAGTCTTCAGTGCATGTTTAAATAGATGGAGTTGAATTTGAGGTAGAGAAGGTGGCTAGAATTGTTGAAAGATTATGACGTCACCATTTTATATCACCCGGGAAAAGCTAATGTGGTGATCGATGCCTTGAGCAGGAAGTCAGCCAGTATGGGCAGTCTTGCTTATATTTTAGTTTATCAGAGGCCGCTTGCTTTGGATGTCAGGCCTTAGTCAATCAATTTATAAGGTTGGATATTTTTTAGCCTGGTCGAGTGCTATCTTACACAGTAGATCACCCTTCATTATTGGAGCGTATCCGCGAGCATCAATATAATGATCCTCATTTATGTGTCCTTAAAGACATGGTTTAGCGAGGAGGTGCCAAGTAGGTCGCCTTAGATGCTAATGGGATTCTGAGATTGCAAGGGCGCATTTGTGTGCCAAATATTGATGGACTTCGAGAATTGATTCTAGAGGAAGCTCACAGTTCATGGTATACTATTCATCCGGGTGTAGCAAAGATGTATCAGGATTTGCGGCAAACATTATTGGTGGCGTAGAATGAAAAATCATATTATGGCCTAAGTGGCGCGGTGTTTAAACTGTCAACGAGTTAAATGTGAGCATCAGAGACCTGGTGGTCTATTTCAGAGAATTGAGCTTCTTGAATGGAAGTGGGAGCGAATCACTATGGTCTTCATTTCTTGCCTTCCGATGACTCCGAAGAAGTTTGATGTTGTTTGGTTTATTGTGGACAGGCTGACCAAGTCAGCTCATTTTGTTTCGGTTGCCACTACATATTCATCTGAGAGACTAGTCAGGATTTGTATCAGGGAGATTGTTCACCTTCATGGTGTGCCAATCTCTATCATTTCAGATCAAGGTACACGGTTTACCTCGCATTTTTGGAAGGCGATTCAACGAGAGTTGGGCACCCAAGTCTAGCTAAGTACATCTTCATCCCCAGACGGACGGTCAGTCCGAAAAGACAATTCAGATATTGGAGGATATGCTTCGAGCCTGTGTTATTGATTTTAGAGGCTCATTGGATCAATTCTTACCTTTGGCAGAGTTTGCTTATAATAACAACTATCAATCGAGCATTCAGATGGCTCTTTATGAAGCCTTATATAGTGGGCGATGTCGTTCTCTGGTTGGATGGTTTGAACTAGGAGAAGCTCGGTTCTTGGGTACGGATCTAGTTCAGGAGACCTTAGATAAGGTCAAGATCATTCAAGATAGGCTTCATATAACTCAGTCTAGGCAAAAGAGTTATGCAGATCGTAAGGTTCGAGATATAACTTTCATGGTTGGGGAGCGGGTATTGCTCCGAGTGTCACCTATGAAGGGCGTGATGAGATTTGGAAAGAAGGGCAAACTTAGCCCTAGGTTTATTGGCCCATTCGAGATTCTTGATCGTGTGAGATAGGGGGCTTATAAGCTTGCCTTACCATCCAGCTTGTCAGTTGTGCATCCAGTGTTTCATATATCCATGCTCTGAAAATATCACGGCGATCCATCGCACGTGTTAGATTTCAGCACTATCCAATTGGGCAAGGATCTATCTTATGAGGAGGAGCCGGTAGCTATTCTAGACCGGCAGGTTCGACAGCGGTAGAAAAGTTTTCCTTCTGTGCAAGTTCAATGGATGGGTCAACCTCCTGAGGCATCGACCTGGGAGTCCGCGTCTAACATGCGGAGCCGATATCCTCATCTATTCCCCGACTCAAGTACTTCTTTCTTTTGTCCGTTCGAGGATGAACAGTTGTTTTAGAGGTGGAGAATGTGACGACCCAAAGGGTCATCACTTGTTTTCTCAATTATTTCGAGCTTCTAAGGCCTTGAAAACCTCATTTATAGTTGTCTTTATTTGTGTGCGTAGTCGAGGCGCGAAGTTGGAAAATTTTATGTTGAAATATATGAATTATGTGAAACATTTGGAGAAATTTGATATTAATATTGATATAATTAACTTTGGTCAATATTTTTGGTAAACGGACCCGGACCCATAATTTGACGGTCTCAGAAAGTCCGTAGAAAAATATGGAACTCGGACGTGTGCCCGGAATCAAAATCTGAGGTCTAGAACCCCAGTAAAAGAATTTTTCTATTAAATTATTTTCTGGAAATATTTAAGGAAAATGAAACAGAAATTTTATCAAAAAAAATAATGGCATCGGGCTCGTATTTTGGTTTTAATGCCCAGTACAAGTCATATATATTGGTTAGGCGCTTCCTGTAAAGTTTGGTTGAAAGCAGACGTTATTTGACGTGTTTCGGCCTTAAATTGGAAATTTGGAAGTTTATGAAAATTTGAAAAATTTCTTGAGTTTTAACTCAATTCATTGATTTTGATGTTATTTTGGTGATTTGATCGCGTGAGCAAGTTCGTATAATATTTTTGAGTCAGTGTACATATTTCGTTTGGAGCCCCGAGGGCTTGGATGAGTTTTGGATAGGCGTCGGATTGCATTTCTCATGTTTTAAAAATCTGGTATCTGGTTTCTGCAATTTTCGCAAATGCCAAGCAAGGGCTCGCAAATGCTAAGGCCCATCTATCGCAAATGCGAAGACTGGTTCGCAAATGCGAAACCAGTCCAGGTAAACCAAGCTTCGCAAATGCGAAGCCATGCGTCGCAAATGCGAACGGTCCCCTGGGCAGCACATCTTCGCAAATGCAAACTTTCCAGTTCTGGCCTAACTTCGCAAATGCCAAGTTTGTTCGCAATTCTCATGTTTGGTCGGGGTTCGCAATTGCGAACCCCTGTTCGCAAATGCGAACACAGACACCTGTAAATCACGATTTCCAGCTTCATTTTTCATATTTTCACAACCCAAAACACCCGTTAGCTATTTTTCACGAACTCCCTCTTCTCCAAATCATTTGTAAGTCAACTTTTACTCAATTTCTTCAATCTTTAACATCATCTATCACGTTTTCATCTTAAATTCAAGGTTTTTCATGGGTAAAATAGGGGTTTTGGGTAGAACTTAGGTTTTCATAAAAATTTGGGATTTTGACGACAATTTGAGGTCCGATTTTAGAACAAATTATACCATTGAACTCATGGAAGGATGGGTGAATTTATTTTGGTTCGAACCTCGTATTTCAACCACGTGGGCCCGGGGTCGATTTTCACTATTCCGGACAGAATGTTGTAAAAATTATTTTTAACCATTTGAACTAGTTTGTTAAGTAATATTGATGATATTAAATCAATTATGTATAGATACGATTGAATTGGAGCCAAATTCGAAAGGAAAAGGCATTGCTAAGGGTTGAATTGGCCGTAGACTTTTGAGGTAAGTGTTTGATCTATCCTAGCTTGAGGGAATATGTGTTGAGTTTATGTGCTAATTATTATATGTGGAGTCCGACATATAGGTATGGCGACGAGTATCTATACATTGGGGGTTGAGCATGACCGTGGGTCTTAAATGGATTAAATTCCTATTAATATGTGATTATATGAAAGGAATTATTATTTGTTTCATACCGGTAATATATATATTGTTGATTTAAAGATTATTGGTTTTATAGCGGTAAGATATATAAATTGTTGAATGATTATTATTGGTTTCCAGTCGGTAATATATTGCATGATTATTGTTATTGGCCATAGATACCGGTGACATATCGGGAGGGTCGGGATGCACGCCGCATCAGTAACAGATGATGATTGTTGGTATTAGACATAGTTGCCGGTAGCCTATTATGTATTGTTGGCATTGGCCATAGTTGTCGGTAGCCTATTGAGAAATGAGATTATATTAAAATGGGAGCGAGTGGTACGCCTACCACAATTTATATAATTGTTGGCATTGGTCATAGTTGCCGGTAGCCTATTATGTATTGTTGGCATTAGCCATAATTGCCGGTAGCCTATTGAGAAATGAGATTATATTGAAAGGGAAGCGAGTGGTACGCCTACCATAAGATATGAAATAAAATGGGAGTGGGTTGCATGCTGCAACAAGATGAATTGAGACTTTAAAGTGAATTTTATTCTATTACTCATATTATTTTCTGATATTATATTTTTCTGCTAAAATTGTGCCTTCATATATCAAATTATTATATGCATTATCCTGTAGTATAGTGAATTATTCTAAAAGATTAAAAAACTAATTTTTTAAATTTGAATTATTTGAGAAGGTGTCATGATAAATGTATTTGCTTTTATTCATTTTCGGTAGCAGAGCACAAAATAACAATAATTTTAACAAGATATTCTTATAAAACTTTGAAAATTTCCATGTGGTATGATTTATTCTTCATTGAGAATTTTCTTATAGTTCAATCACATCGTTTAATACTATTTATGTTATTATCTACCAACGATTAACTCAGTGACATGAAAAACATACACAATTAAAAAAATCGTCATTTACCTATTTTCTAATATTTAGTAGCCTGAAACTAAATAAAATCTGAATATTAAGTGGGTGTTTGGACATTAGAATTGTGAAATTTTGAAAAAATGAAACAAACATTCCAAGTGAAAAATAGTATTTAAAATAAGAGTTGTGTTTGGACATGAGTTATTTTTGAATTTTTGTGAGGGCATTCAAATAAAAAATTTGAAATACAATTTTTTGGAGTTTTCCCAAATTCTAAAAAAAATCCGAAATTTAACTAATTTTAATACAATTTTGTAATGTCATGGCACTAATTCCTAAAAAGGTGAAAAAATGAATCTTTTTGCCAAATGGGTCCTAAGTATTTCTTTATTTGGGTTTTATAAAAAGTCCTAATATTTGAAAGTAAAATTTAATTTATATAAGTATATCTCTTATTTATATTTGGGTAAAATAACTATTAGTCTGTCATTATGAGTACTTTTCTTCCTAAACAGTTAACCGTCTCACATACATAACATGACGTCTACTTATTTTTTTAATAAATATGACTACGTCACAAACTAATTACATGAATAAAGCTTAAAAGTCCAAACAATTCGGCAATTTTATTATGTGTATTTCATGTGCGCATCATGCCAAATTGCCAATCAATATAAAATATGTATAATAATAAATTAGATACTTTAGTTGGTTATTTAAATCTAGCTTTATTCTTTTAATTTAGGTCGACTGTATTGAAGACTAGAAGCCATTACCAAAGTATGAGGCCTGTCCGTTTTTTCGATATCGTCTACAGTAATAAAAGTTCTAACTGTGGTATCTATTATTGCCCCTAAATGCAACACAGCTAAGCGGGGACTTACAATACACCACTGCTCGTTATACTGTAGATGGTGCCGTTCCACCACCTTTGAACCAAGTCAACTCTTAAATTAAAGGATATAAGGCTGAGATTTATGATAACCTACTCATAATATTATGATTGAGACTAGATAAAATTATGACATACTTACTGTAGTTACTGGAGTTTCAACATAGATATGAACAAACTTAGCCGGAAATAATTCCGACTATCATCTGAAGAAGAAAAAAAAGAAGAAAAATCGGAATAGTACCTAGAAAAGCCGACGATGTCACCAGAAGACGCCGGATAATATAAACACAAACTTTTATTTATTGAGAGAATATGTTACAAGAGAAGAGAGAAGAGAGAGAAAAGAGAGTTTTGCCAAAACTTGGCTTGCTTCTAAATGAAGAAGGGAATGGTCCTTATATAGACGGACCAAGGAAACAAAGGGAATTTTTATGGGTCCCACATTCGGGCCCTTACAAAAAGCAGTTTTGTTTTTGTCTTCTTAAAATTAATAAAGTAGATAGAGATAGGTATTATTTCTTGTCGTCTATCTATTACAAAATTGTATTACAATTTGTCTTTGCCTTTGGAATTTTTGAGTGAATCTGTCACGCCCCAAATCGAGGGACATGACCGGCGCCTGACCGAGTTGCCCCAGTCAAGCGGACCTGGGTGCCTTTCACTCCCACGCGTTACCCCTGTGTTGATTGTTTCTCATTAACCAATTATCTTACCAATAAAGACTGATTTCACAATACATAAACATAACCATGTGATTTATTTACTAACAAATTCATAATTTATATTTACAACGCCCCATACATATACATAGGCCACAATCCCACAGTTTACATGTCTACGGAGCCTCTAGGATACAAAAGGAAATACAATACTTGCCGGTAACAAGGCCCCGGCTATACCTTACAAAATCCAAAAGAAAGTCTGAAATAAAAGTGGCATGAGCCACACTGTGCCCCGAGGAAGAAAGGGGCTCACCAAAACGGGCAGTGGAAGGAGAAGGATACTACTGCCGATGAGCTGAAGTGCCTGCTACTGATCCACCTACAATCATAACACGAATGTAGCGTCCCCGGCAAAAGGGACGTCAGTACACTTGAATTGTACCGGTATGTATGGACAAACTTTGTCCCAAGTAAACTCAAGCCATTAAATTAAATCACCGTGTTAAGACAGCCAATAGATTACATCAAGAAGTCAATTAAGCTAACTAACCATGTTTCCAACCTTTTACTCATTTCAGATAAGCCTCAACACAAGCACGTTAAAAGTCCACAAATAGAACAACAACCAATCAACCACATAAATTGCAAGTAGTCAAACATAGGAGCAATCAGTGCTCCCCAGGTTGCAAACTCTCCTGCTGTCTCCTTTCACAATTTCACATTATTGATTTTAGTATCAATTTTCAATAGCGATTTCGATCGCTTTCCATCCTTATTGCCCCTGACCACCCTTATTACCTCGGCCACCCTTATCACCCCAACCCACACCTTATTTCACCACGTTGCGGCGCGCAACACGACCCCGCCTTACGGTTGAAAACACAACAATTTCAAACAGCAGATAAGGTACTACACACAATTTCAACAAGTTCAAATAAGCAACTTGCACATTGTTTCATGTTCTCAATTACTTCTCAAGCCAATATCACAACCAAGTTACAATGTTTCCACATTCAAGAATATTCACACATGTATATTCAACAATTTTCCATAATTCAAGTGTTTCATCTCTTTCCACAATAAACCAATTCTCAAGTGTTTCGTTTCTTTTCCACAAGGTGCCATATAGGCCATCATAATCATTATTCACAAATTCTTTACCCAATTCAACTCTCATTTACCTTTCGGTTCATATTTCGTACCACAACGCTCATAGTTCAACAACAACTTTGAATATCCAACAACAACATCAAATAATCACATACAATTTCTCAAATCAACACATGCCAAACAATTTTACACATAAGTGCGATTTCACAAGAATCAAAATTAGCCATACATACCTGGTGATGAGTTTTCTTCCGTTAACTTCCTACTTTATGCTTACCCAAGATATCCTACTCTTGCCAACCTTGTTCTTGAAGACTCTTACTTCTACTCACTTCTTTTTTTACTAAAAATCAAGTTCAATAATCATGCATGAGTGTAAAATTCTATTTTCAAAAGCTATTATATGCAAACCTCTCTTTACCCAATTTAAATCTGAAAATTAGAGAAAATAGTTAGGGTTTTTACCTTGAAAACATTGGGGAAGTTGAATCCTTGCCCTAGGATCCCTTAGAATTAAGTTGTTGGAACAATCTTTCAAGATGAAGAACTTCTCTCTCTAATTTTGGTAAAATGATTTGAGAAAATGAGGGTGAAAGGCGTTATATTAAAGAAGAGATCGGGTCAAAATGTTACAAAAATCTGGGCCGGGGTCAATTATGCGGTGCACTATGCGACCGCAGAATCAACACGCGGTCCGCATAGTGACCGCAGAATTGCCCCAAATTTTACACAGGTTCTGTTAAGGAATGCGGTCACTATGCGGACCGCATGTTGATTCTGCGGTCGCAAAGTGCACCGCAGATTTGACATACGATCGCATATCGACCGCACTTTTGACACGATTTTGGGCAACTCTCTGGAACGTTTTGCGGCAAGAATGCGGTCCGCATGTCAGGTTTGCGGTCGCATTCTTGACCGCATATTTGACATTTTTCGGAAAAATTAATTCTCTACATTTTTGAAACTTAAATCACTACCAAGGGTCCGAACCGCATTCTACGCATTCCTAACACATTATTCGGACCATGACACCACAACTACTAGGTTTTATGCACAAAATTTTTACGGGGCCTTACATCCTCCCCCCTTAAGATCATTCATCCTCGAATGAGGATTTTGAAATAAATGAGTTGGTTTTGAAAGACATGATATGCAACCATCAAAATTTTGACTAACTCTTATATTTTAGAAAAATTTCGCCGGAGTTTCCTTTGTATTATGGACATATCCACCTGTCAGAGGGCCCCCGAAACACATTACCAAACAACAATACACAAATACAACACTTTCCACAACTTGTATACACTTTCTTACCTCAACGACTGCATATACTCCATCACATTGTTACAATTTCACATAAACTAGTCACTTCAATGAGTCCTTTCCTTATTTAACCATTTCAATACACCTCATACACAAAAACACACAAATTTCCAATTTACACTTACTGTTAGTCGCTTACTCAACACATAAATCTTTATAAGGCTTCCATTTATCAAGAAAGACTCAAATGACCCAATGTGACAACACATGTAACTCATTACAAAATGAGGGAGACTTTATTAATACTAAGAGGGAAACAACTTGGACAAGATGACAGTTGCTAGGAGTAGATGGATAGCCTAATTTCTTCTAGGCTTGATCGAACAAATGGGGGTACTTTTCTTTCATCTCTTTTTCGGCTTCCCATGTGGCCTCCTCAACTTGTTGACTTCGCCACAATACTTTAACGGAGGCAACTTCCTTATTTCTCAACTTACGGACTTGCCTATCAAGAATGGCAACTGGAACCTCTTCATATGACAGATCTTCATTAACCTCTATAGCTTCGACCGGCATGATGGTGGATGGATCTCCAATCACTTTCTTCAACATGGACACATGGAATACCGGATGCACTGATGACATCTCGGGAGGCAACTCTAGCCTATAAGCAACTTGACCAATCCTTTGAACGATCCGATATGGCCCGACATACCTAGGACTCAATTTCCCTTTCTTTCCAAATCGCATGACTCCCTTCATAGGAGATACCCTCAAGAACGCCCAATCATCGACTTGAAACTTCAAATCCCTTCGACGAACGTCTGCATAGGACTTTTGACGACTCTGTGCTGTTTTCATTCTCTCCTGAATAACCTTAACTCTTTCCATAGCTTCGTACACCATATCTGGTCCTAGCAATTCCGCTTCACCTACCTCAAACCACCCGATTGGCGATCTACATCTTCTCCCGTATAATGCCTCAAATGGGGCCATCCTGAATGCTAGCATGATAGCTATTATTGTAAGCAAATTCTATCAGTGGCAAGTGTTCATCCCAATTACCTTTAAAATCTAAGACACAAGCCCGTAACATATCATCAAGCGTTTGAATAGTCCGTTCGGCCTGACCGTCGGTCTGCGGATGAAAAGCTGTGCTGAGATTCACCTGAGTTCCCAAACCTTGCTGAAATTTCTTCCAAAAGTTAGCTGTGAACTGAGCCCCGCGATCCGAGATGATAGAGAGTGGAGTGCCATGAAGCCTTACTATTTCCTTAATGTACAACCTTGCATATTGCTCCATAGTATCAGTAGATTTGACTGGCAGGAAGTGAGCTGATTTGGTGAGTCGATCTACTATCACCCATATTGAATCGAACTTACGCTGAGTGCGAGGTAACCCTACCACTAAATCCATATTGATCATCTCCCATTCCCACCTTGGTTTTTCTATAAGCTGAGTTAATCTATCGGGCCGTTGATGCTCGGCCTTCACTTGCTGACAGTTCGAACATTTAGCTACATAACTTGCCATACCCCTTTTCATACCATTCCACCAATAAATATCCTTGACATCATGATACATTTTCGTGGAACCTGGGTGCAAATAATACCTGGAAATATGTGCCTCAGCCATTACTCTCTCCCGAAGTTCGTTCATGTCCGGAACACATAGTTTACCTTGGCACCATAATACACCATCCTCACTACTGAGTACAAATGCTGAGGTCTTGTCTTTATAACTGCTTCCTTCACCCGAACCAATGCTGGATCCATGAACTGTTTTTCCTTGATTTCCGCAACCAATGATGATTCTGCTCCATTATGCACCAAAACATTCCCCTCGTCTGACGCCGAGATACGAACCCCCAAACTGGCTAATTGGTAAACCTCCCGAGCCAGGAGTCTCTGATTCACGCCCAAATGAGCCAAACTACCCATGGATTTTCGACTAAGAGCGTCGGCTACCACATTTGCCTTCCCTGGATGGTACAATATGTTCATCTCATAGTCCTTGAGCAATTCTAACCACCGCCGCTGTCTCAGATTTACCTCCTTCTGCTTGAATAAATACTGGAGGCCCTTGTGGTCTGAAAACACACCTACATGAACTCCATAAAGATAATACCGCCATATTTCAAAGCAAAACACAACTGCCGCGAGCTCCAAGTCGTGTGTCGGTTAATCCTTTTCGTGATCTTTGAGTTATCTCAAAGCATACTCTAACCTTTCCGTGTTGCACCAACACACACCCCAAACAAACCCGGGAGGCATAACTATCACCTTAACACTTTACATCATTAGCGGAACATCTTTATTACATTCCTCTTACATAAGACCTTCCACGAATTGAGTTCTACTATAATTTCTTGATATGGTTACGATCCCATGTGAACAATTGCTATTAACTCTTCACAATTCTTAACAACAAGCTTTGCTGAATGAGTTTTCTCATATGACCTCCTATCTTAAATGAATAGCACTGGCTAACTTGCACACGTACCCTGAATAACACTAACTTGCACTCCATTGCATCGAAGGTAAGGTAACATTGTGCTCTAACTTTTCTTAACCAACCTCTTCTCCCCATCTGTGCATTATAGAATTTAAGAAACTGCACTACTTCCCTTGTGAAAATTCCTACCATCCCTCCTTACGGTTAAACACCTCTCAAACGTATATCAACAACCTTTATAAGCATATGATTTAGGAAGGGTCACTAGCCCGAAAAGGTATTCTCTGAAACTTTAAATTCCCCCTCAATCCCTCAACAATAACTTTTGGTTTTTCTCTTAAGAGTAAGGCTTAGTATCTCCGATGAGTAACTCGCCTTATTTCCCATGTTATAGTTACCAATAAAGTTCCCTGATATTGCGGCTTAAGAGTTATCATGCCAAACACGTCTAGTCCGTCACGAGTGTTCATCCTCTTTCAATCCATTCCGAACCTTTCATTCCCATCCTGATTTGCGGATAGTGCATAGTTAATAGCTTTATTGCCCCACACATTTGACTACCTCCCGTGAACTTGAAAAATCATTATGGCTTGTTTAATCATTTCACTGTACCACAACTTCACCAACGATAATCTCACCTCCCATTGTGTGTATACATGAACTATCTCTAGGCCCTTTAGTTGACATTCAGTGTCACCCAAGTCGGTTGCATTGCGGTTAATCCCTTATAACTTTTATTAACACTTGTGCCCTAAGTGGGTCCACCATTCTGGTGCAAAAATTATTTTAGATGACCATGACCATCTCACTTTAAAGATTTTCTCCCCATTTCTTCTCACCTCATTCTTCCTAGTTAGTGAATAGCCACACACTCTTCCATATATTACGTGGTCTATTACCTTAGGTATTTCATCCTGCTCACCTCTTAACTCTTATTGGGATATATGTAGCAAAAAGTGTTTGTCTGAACATCACTTAACACTTATGTATTTGTAAGACACCTTAGTGGCTCTCTATCAAGCCCCAATTACCATCTTGGGTGGTTGTGGCAACACGCTTATTTCTCCCACTCGTTCTGGCTTTTTTTTAGTATCCCGAAACTTTGTTTAAATCACCGATTAGCCCATTCTAAGTACTCACAATCTTTCACATTTGACATATGGTACTTCCTTAGGTTCCATTTCTCCTGTACTTCTAACAAGTAAAAGTCTCCTTACAAACATACTCTTATTTTTCTAGAATCGTTGACCCTATCATTCACATTGCCATGTGTGAAGAATTTACATTCCTTAATCTCTTGGGATGCTAGTTGTCTATCATGAGCATATTCTTTCAGAGAGTCATGTTACCCATTATCTCTTTTCTGGACCACACCCGTCTTCACCAAAATATTCAAATATCATAGCTACATAGCCTCACTCTTGTTTCATTGTATTTAAGTAGCCTCACGATGGCCCTCCCTCTCCCACATGGGGCGAATGTCCTGGATTTTCACACAAGTCTTGAGTTTAGAAACTTTAGGAACATATGCCTCATATATCTATCCCTCTTATATATATACTCGACTATTAAGAAAATTTAAGTCACCACTGTATTAATCTCATAAGTTCCCTACTCCTATTCAGCCACGTAGGTATGGGATTCCAAGTCCCCACGCATATCCTTTATGAGAGTAACGCATCCTCGTACATTTCTGGGTCCTTATAACGTTCGTAAGACAAGGGTCTTCTCACCTACGGTCCAATTGAGTCTCATTTCATAACTTTTTACCTCATGTGAGAGACTTACACCCTCACCAATAATCTCTTAGTCTTTCTCCTATTTATCACGTGCTTATATAACCAATATTCTTTCACACCTTACGATCAATTATATACTTCTTGCACTAACCACGCGTGCTATTCAAGCTTACATATCAATTATCAAATCAATGCCTCTTCGTGCGGGTAATCACTTTTAATCCTTTCCCCAAATAAAGTATACTTGTAGTACTATATACTTATACTATATATATTCATACAGTTTATTCAACAAGATACATGTGCAATCTCCATAATACCCATGTCTTTTCCCATTGGTCATGACATATGACAACACTACAAGAAACAGATGAAAGAGCATTTAAACTTACCTTGAATCTCAACGCACGGGTTACAAAACAATCTTATAGTCAAGCTTTATCGCACGATTTGGAGAGTTGAAGAAGGGTACTATTCCTAAATGTCCGTGCAGCCCCCTACTTATATGATGTGGTCGACAACACACCTATAAGAAGGGCACTACTGGACACGGCTCCGAGTCAAGCAAGCATAAACAACTAAGTACAAGAAACGTCACCTACTGTCACGCCCCAAATCGAGGGACATGACCGCGCCTGACCGGGTAGCCCCAGTCAATCGGACCTGGGTGCCTTTCATTCCCACGCGTTACCCCTGTGTTGATTGTTTCTCATTAACCAATTATCTTACCAATAAAGACTGATTTCACAATACATAAACATAACCATGTGATTTATTTACTAACAAATTCATAATTTATATTTACAACGCCCCATACATATACATAGGCCACAATCCCACAGTTTACATGTCTACGGAGCCTCTAGGATACAAAAGGAAATACAATACTTGCCGGTAACAAGGCTCCGGCTATACCTTACAAAACCAAAATGAAATCTAAATCGAGTGGCATGAACCACACAAGGCCCCGAGGAAGAAAGGGGCTCACCAAAACGGGCGGTGGAAGGAGAAGGATACTACTGCCGATGAGCTGAAGTGCCTGCTACTGATCCACCTACAATCATAACACGAATGTAGCGCCCCCGGCAAAAGGGACGTCAGTACACTTGAATTGTACTGGTATGTATGGACAAACTTTGTCCCAAGTAAACTCAAGCCATTAAACAAGAATCACCGTGT
Organism: Nicotiana noctiflora; assembly: GCA_032618575.1. NCBI lineage: Eukaryota > Viridiplantae > Streptophyta > Magnoliopsida > Solanales > Solanaceae > Nicotiana > Nicotiana noctiflora. Next base: position 38,717 of record JASVEL010003845.1, read on the forward strand.
TAAGACAACCAATAGATTACATCAAGAAGTCAATTAAGCTAACTAACCATGTTTCCAACCTTTTACTCATTTCAGATAAGCCTCAACACAAGCACGTTAAAAGTCCACAAATAGAACAACAACCAATCAACCACATAAATTGCAAGTAGTCAAACATAGGAGCAATCAGTGCTCCCCAGGTTGCAAACTCTCCTGCTGTCTCCTTTCACAATTTAACATTATTGATTTTAGTATCAATTTTCAATAGCGATTTCGATCGCTTTCCATCCTTATTGCCCCCGACCACCCTTATTACCTCGGCCACCCTTATCACCCCAACCCACACCTTATTTCACCACGTTGCGGCGCGCAACACGACCCCGCCTTGCAGTTGAAAACACAACAATTTCAAACAGCAGATAAGGTACTACACACAATTTCAACAAGTTCAAATAAGCAACTTGCACATTGTTTCATGTTCTCAATTACTTCTCAAGCCAATATCACAACCAAGTTACAATGTTTCCACATTCAAGAATATTCACACATGTATATTCAACAATTTTCCATAATTCAAGTGTTTCATCTCTTTCCACAATAAACCAATTCTCAAGTGTTTCGTTTTCTTTTCCACAAGATGCCATATAGGCCATCATAATCATTATTCACAAATTCTTTACCCAATTCAACTCTCATTTACCTTTCGGTTCATATTTCGTACCACAACGCTCATAGTTCAACAACAACTTTGAATATCTAACAACAACATCAAATAATCACATACAATTTCTCAAATCAACACATGCCAAACAATTTTACACATAAGGGCGATTTCACAAGAATCAAAATTAGCCATACATACCCGGTGATGAGTTTTCTTCCGTTAACTTCCTACTTTATGCTTACCCAAGATATCCTACTCTTGCCAACCTTGTTCTTGAAGACTCTTACTTCTACTCACTTCTTTTTTTACTAAAAATCAAGTTCAATAATCATGCATGAGTGTAAAATTCTATTTTCAAAAGCTATTATATGCAAACCTCTCTTTACCCAATTTAAATCTGAAAATTAGAGAAAATAGTTAGGGTTTTTACCTTGAAAACATTGGGGAAGTTGAATCCTTGCCCTAGGATCCCTTAGAATTAAGTTGTTGGAACAATCTTTCAAGATGAAGAACTTCTCTCTCTAAAACCCCTCTCTTCTCTCTCTAATTTTGGTAAAATGATTTGAGAAAATGAGGGTGAAAGGCGTTATATTAAAGAAGAGATCGGGTCAAAATGTTACAAAATCTGGGCCGGGGTCAATTATGCGGTGCACTATGCGACCGCAGAATCAACATGCGGTCCGCATAGTGACCGCAGAATTGCCCCAAATTTTACACAGGTTCTGTTAAGGAATGCGGTCACTATGCGGACCGCATGTTGATTCTGCGGTCGCAAAGTGCACCGCAGATTTGACATACGATCGCATATCGACCGCACTTTTGACACGATTTTGGGCAACTCTCTGGAACGTTTTGCGGCAAGAATGCGGTCCGCATATCAGGTTTGCGGTCGCATTCTTGACCGCATATTTGACATTTTTCGGAAAAATTAATTCTCTACATTTTTGAAACTTAAATCACTACCAAGGGTCCGAACTGCATTCTACGCATTCCTAACACATTATTCGGACCATGACACCACAACTACTAGGTTTTATGCACAAAATTTTTACGGGGCCTTACAGAATCTTCCTATGCCTGCAGGAATTTTTCTACTCGTAGTAGTTTTCTTCTGTTATTGAAGAAGGTGTTTCTGGCCGTTGAGATTCATCAAACTCTGTTGCTGACATATTTTCAGCACTGGAATTGCTCCTCATTGATGTATTTGATTTATCAATTTGAGATAGATTCTGCAACAAACTTTGCTCTACCTCTTTTAAATAATTCTTTATTAATTCTTCTCTATTACCATCTTGAGCGGAGATTCTCCTTGCAATATGGGTTGCTGAATTGTCTGCTACCAGTTTTTTTGGTTTAATTTTATAACTGGCAATTGCTTCTTGAATTTGGCTGATTAATTCAGCGCCATAAATGTCCTTTGTTTGAGGATCTGTCTTCATTAAATTATCCCAAAAATTGGTATAGTATCCTCTGTAAAGGCAGGGAATTTGTTCCTCAGGGGAAGTAAATCCTACTTCCGGTGTCCATTTGAAGATCCAGGGGATTGAGAATTCAATGAAGAAATACATCTGATCAATAGTATCTACTTTGCAGATGTGGTCGGATAAATATAAATCCGTTAGAAATGGTGACACTGCTGTCTATTCCTTATAAAGATTTAAAAATAAGTCTGGTAAAATTTTTACCAAAGGGCCATGATAAGTCCACCAATTAATAAACCAAGTAGGAATGGGCTCATTAAAAATATTTGAGCAGATTTTAATCCACCAAGAATGCTTATGTTTTTCATTATTGTAAAAAAAATACTTTTGAAAAATCCTGATATAATCCCAGTAAGTAAAACTTGTTGGAATTTTATTTATTAAAACTTTCTTTTCAGAAATTGTAGAAATTCCCCAAGCTTCAATTGTTAGAATTCTCTTAACAATTAATTTAGAATACTGGTAAGTCTTGTTATCGTTACCAGTGAAGCGTTGAATATCAACAGTGCCCGTAGAGATTAACAGGCTCTCGTAGTAACTACATTGTTTGTATGATTCACCTCGAAAATACAATCCCGATGTAAGGTACCGTTGGCATATCTCCCACGGATCCTTTTTCATATCAGAAGGCTCAATAAGAAATATCATTTCTTTTTATCCTTTATTGAATTCCTTTGGGGGCATATCTCCCTCTTTTATCGTTGAAGCAAATGTATTTTGCTTCTGCGAATCAAGGAAAGCTTTTAGTTGTCCATATAATGGATGGCTTTCCGGAATATTGTCCAGTGAAATTGCCGGAGTTGAAGAAGATTCTCCAACCTTTGAATTGACCAAAGTTTTTCCCGCTATTTTTTTCAATGCTGGAAAATCTCTGGATGATGAATAAGATGAATTAGGGGAAGTTGGAGGGACATATCTTCCCTTTCCCCGATTATTCTATCCTTCGCCTTTGCCATGAACTGCGGAGACCATAGTGGTTGTCATGACCCAAACCCTGGTCGTGATGACGCCCAACACAATGCTAGGTAAGCCCGACCATATTATCCCTTAAACCAGCTAGTTATTAATTCAGATTAGTCAAATTAAACTTAAACAGCAAATGATCATATCAGGTGATAAGCGAGATAGTAAAAGCATATAAAATACGGTCCCAACCATATCGTGGTGTCACGAGACTGAGCCTCTACAGAATAACATCCTAATACAAACAAGTTTAGGCAAAAAGAAATTAACAAGATGATAAAGAAGGAGAAAACAGGCTCTGCGGACGCTGGCAGCTACCTCGTAATCTCCACAAAAGTAGACAAGGATCAGCAGCTACAATATCTCAACTACTCTTGGGCACCTGTGGATCTGCACAAAAAGTGCAGGGGAGTGGGGTGAGTATATTTCAACTCAGTGAGTAACAATAATAAACAATAACTGAAAATAAGAACTCCAGTACTATCACTAAACGGTTCTAAGGCAACCCTCACAGGTACATCATCACTGTAGTAAGTATTCTGATCTCCAGTCCACATCTATCTCTACAAGATCCCACACTGATCAAACCCTCACTCGTACCCCTACGGTATACAGCCATCTCAATATATGAAGACACATACATATGTCTATAATGTATAAGTATTTAAGTAGGTAATAGGGTATGAATAAGTATAATGTTGCGACGTGCAGCCCGCTCCAATACATATACCACTGCGGCGCGCAGCCCGCTCCATTAAAGGTCGACGGTGCTCACTGGGGGTGTATACAGACTTCGGAGGGGCTTCCTAGGCCCAAGCGCTATGATACTGCGGCGTGTAGTCCGATCCAATATATATATATATATATATATATGTATGTATATATATTTATACTGCTGCGACGCGCAGGCCGATCCCATAATGTACACTAACGCTCACTGAGAATTTGTGCAGACTCAGACTCCGAAGGGGCTCCTACAGCCCAAGCGCAATAATGCTGCGGCATGCAACCCGATCCAATATGTATACTGCTGCTGCGTGCAGCCCGATCCAATATATATACTGCTGCGGCGTGCATCCCGATCCAATATTTATATATATGTATACAATACCTCCTAACGGGTCCTCGACGTATAATACCTCATAATGGGTCATCGACCCTATCCCAGTCAATATAGACCCGGCCTCTCAGGCTCACTCGGCTAGAATAGGAAATTCCACCCTAGGTAGTATCTTTCAAAGTACACATCTAGTACTGGCTCGTAATGTGCTATACAATTGTAGTTACTGCTGAGTGTATGTTCCCAACATGATACAAGGGTCACCTAGTTCTATAGGTTCCCTAATACTCTACAGATCGGCACAATGCCCCAAACATGGCTATTAGCCCAATTGCACAGTTATAATCTCATTAACAATTATTAAACACAGTATTCTATTAGCCGAGAAGGACCAAGTCCGAACCCCCCAATCACAATGTCACCACGCCCGTCATAGAACGCGTGTGTCATCTCTATATAGCACTATGAAGTGCTAGTACGGGGTTTCAAACCCTCAGTACATTGTTTACTACTACCACTCACCTCGAACCAGTAGAAGCTTCAATCCGCCTTGCGCTTGCCTCGCAAATCAATCTCCTTGGATGCCAAATCTGCTCAAAATCATAGAGAATACATCAATATATGCTAATTTCACGCAATTCATTCGAAATAACCCAAATTGTATCAAACCCACAAAGTTGTCAAAACCCGACTTCTGGTGCGCTTCTCAAAAAATTATAAAAGTTACATATTCGGAACCCTCGTTTCAATACGAGTCTAGGCATATCAAATTTACCAAATTCGGACTCCATTTGCCCGTTCAAATCGGTATTTTTCTACAATTTTAGGCCTAGGGCTAAAACCCACCTTTAATCCTCCATTTTCATAGAAATAAACCATGATTTCATGATAAAAGCGCGTAATTAAACCACGAAACTTACCTCCGATAATATCCCGATGATCTCCCAGCTATTTCCCTTCACTTTCTCTCTCTAAGCTTCAAAATTGGAGGGTTTTCCAAATGAACCCGTAATGAAATGTTTCTGTAGTTAAAGAATCTGCACAGACGTTTACACTATGCGATCGCATCCCATTATTGCGATCGCATAGAACAAATGATAGCTCGAATTAATTAAGGCTATGCGATCGCACTTCCTCTCTGCGATCGCGTAGAACATCTCACCCATGCTCTAAATTACTACTATGCGATCGCAAACCGACCACGCGATTGCATAGAACACTTGCTTCTTAGGCACCCTGGATCATTTTACCCTATGCGTTCGCACAAGTGACCCTGCGATCGCAGAGTGCCAGGTTCCATACCGATGCAATCGCATCCTCTATTACGCGATCGCATAGAAAAACTCGGGGGCTCACTTCCATCCTTCTATGCGATCACATCTACTCTATGCGATCGCATAGAGCATCCATCTGCAACAAAACCAGCAGGCAACAGCAGTTTAAAAATACAAGAAATGGTCCATTTGGACCCCCGAAATCAACCTGAGGCCTCCAGGACCCTAACGAAAACCACCAACATACTCCATAACACGTTTCAAACTTGTTCCAATCATAAAAACACGCCCTCAAACACGGAAAACATCGAATCCAAGCAAATTCAAGCCTAAGTTTTCATTCAAACTTCCGAAACCGACATTCGACCAAAAACCCGACCAAACGACCTCCGAATGACCTGAAATTTTGCGTGCACATCCAAAATCACCTAACGGAGCTACTGCGACTGTCGGAATTCCATTCCGACTCTCGGATCGAAATCTCGCATATCGACCGGATATCACCAAAATTCAACTTTAGCCAATTCGAGCCTAAAACCACACCGGACCTCCAAATTCACTTCCGATCGCTCTTCTAGCTCACAAATGACCTCCCGGAGCTGACCGAATCATCAGAATTCGATTCCAAGCTCTCTAACTCACAGGTCAACATCCAGCTGACTTTTCTCAAGTATTCCTTCTTCTAAGAGACTATTTGTCTCAATTTCAACCAAACACAACTCGGATTGACTCAAACTTACCCAAAATGCATATTACAACATAAATAAGCAGATAACAGGGGTAACGGGGTGATAACTCTCACAATGATGGGCCGGGTCATCATAGTGGTTCTCCGTTTCCAGTCATCCTTGAATAAGATAAAAGGAGGATTAGTAATATTCATAATAATTATTTATATCGTACCATGAAATATCTTCATCTTCATAATCGAAAATTGAAAATGAGAAGTCATCTTCTACACCTTGTTCTAGAATTTCATCAATAAGTTTTTTCAAAATTATTTCTTGGATATCTTGTCCAAGAGGAACAACTAGAAGAATTGCAATTATTTTGTTATCACAAAAATATGCACTGAGATTCATAATTTAACTTAGAAATTCTCTTGATAAGAAATCAGGTAGAGAATTATCAATTCCCTTTTTATAAAGAATTTCGAAATCAAAAGGTGCCAGCTGTGCTTACCACCTTGCGAAAATCATTTTAGAAGCGTCATGCTTATAGTCTTTGTTAAACATAAATTTAACAGACTGAGCATCAGTTTTTATTAAAACTTTTGATTATATAAATTATCTTGAAATTTTAAAACGCATTTGACAATACAAAGCATTTCATGAGCCACACTAGGGTATTTCTTCTGGGCTTCATTCCATTTTCCAGAATGGAAACGAATCAAATACGCATGCTTATCGTTGGGATTAATTTGTTTAAGAATCCCACCGAAGCCAATGTTGGAAGCATCAGTTTCAATAATTTTTTGCCAGTTAGGATTGGCAAGGGTTAAGCAGGGAAGTAAATGAACACGTTGTTTTACTTGTTTAACTAAATTTGTCAGACTATCAGTCCAAGGGGATTTAGAATCCTTTTTTAGCCTATCATAAAGAGGGGCTACGTCTCGAGAAAGATTTTTGTAGAAAGGGGAAATATAATTCAAACTTCCTAAAAATCTTTGTAGCATTGTCCTATCAGTAATAACATCAGGAAATTTAGAAGCAAAATCAATGGATCTTTGAATAGGAGTAATCTTTCCTTGACAAATATTATGTCCAAGAAATCTTACTTCAGTTTGAAAAAGGTTCATTTATGGTTTCGAAATCACTAAACCATTTTGAATAACTATTTTCTTAAAAATATCCAAATGTTGAATATGTTGTTCAAGAGTTTTTGAATATACCAATATATCATCGATATAAACTATAATAAAGTCTAAATAAGAATTGAATATATCATTCATAATTTTTTGAAATTCAGAAGGTGCATTTTTTAGGCCAAAGGGCATTACATTCCATTCGTATTGACCAAACGGAACATTAAATGCAGTTCTATAAGAATGTTCTTTAAAAATCTGAATTTTCCAATAACCAGATTTTAAATCAAATTTTGAAAATATGTTTGAATCATAAAGTCTTGAATCCTTTTTATTGGGAATTGGATATCTAATCCATTTCAAAACTTTGTTTAGCGGTTTGTAATTAATCACCAAACGGGGATGACCACGTTCTTTTTCAGCTGCATTATTCACATAAAAAGCAGTGCAAGACCAAGGTGATTTAGAAGGTTTTATCAAATTTTTTTGTAAAAGATTATCAATCTCTTTTTTACAAAATTCAACTAACTCTGCATTCATTTGACAGGGTCGTGATTTAGTAGGAATTTTTTCTTCTGAAAAGTCGTCTTCATAAGAAATAGTGACAATATGGTTCTTTCTATTCCAAAAAGTACTTGGATGGTCTGCTCAAATATCAACAGCCATTTTTTCAGAAATCAGTTTAATTTTTTCCTGAATTTTTACCGATTGAAGAGAATTTGTAATATTAAGACTATAAATTTCGAGTTGTAAAGAATTTACAAATCGTTCTTTATTCAAAATCATAGAGTTTATATCTCCGGTAATAGGATCAGTTATAAACTGAAAGGAAATCGGTTTACTATTAAAAGTGGCTGTCAAACCTTTTGCATCAATGTGAGTAAAATGGTAGATTGCATTTATGAAAGGCGTTCCTAAAATAATTTGAGGGCTCATGCAATCTTTTACTAGGAAAAAGAAATGAGGAATACAAACTTTGTCTTGGAAAATATGGGCTTTACTTAATTTATAGCGAATAGACAAAGAGTGATTAGAAGCAGATTTAACTACATGAGTAGTTTTTTCAAATAATCTAGAAGGAATTAATCCTTCTTGAATACAACTAACATCAGCATCACTATCAATTAGAGCAGTACCAGTTACAGTAAATTCTCTGTTAACTAAAATCGTACACTGAACATGCCATTTATGTGTAGTTAAGACCTGTAACATTCCTAAAAAATATCATTTTTAGAAAGATCAAGTTTTTTATTTAAAAAATCTGTGTCAGAAGAATTATTTTCTTCAAAGAGAATTTTTTCTTTTCCTTTATTAGAAACAGAAGTTGAAGCTTCAGAATCGGATGAGTTCTCATTTCTCTCTAACTGAGAAATCCTGTGATGGTGAACTGCCTGATTCTGTTTCAGAGATTTAATCTCTTGCTTCAGTTTTTCAACTTCGAATTTTAAATCATCGAGTGAAGAATCGCGAGTTTCAACAATGTCATGCTTCTTTTGTAATCTATCAAAAACTTCTTTCATAGAATAAATTTCAGGAATAAAGTTTTTCGGTTTATTCTTTTGAAAAGATTTTGAAGAAAACGAAGCTTTTGAAGTCATTTCTAAAATTTTGTTACGAATATCATCGTTTTTAACTTCTTTCAAAAGTTCTATAACATTTTCAGAATTAATCATGTTGAAATCAAGATTATCAAATTGAGATTGTAGTTTGTAAAACTCATCGTTTTCACAAGTACATTTATCTCCTGCACAATTAAAACAATTATTCTGATCGTTTGAATCAGTATCGTAATCATGACTATCTTCTTAATCACTGGTTGAAGAGGGGTATACATCATATCGATCTGACTCTTCAGCATAGGCTTCATAAATTATGGTCGAAATCTTGTCTTGGACTTCGACATCGAGTCCTAGACCTTTAGGCTTATCAGCTTTACAATTTGGAGCGATGTGACCATATTGACATTGGTAGCACTTAATTGTGCGAAGTTCTCTTTTTGAGAAATTCATCGTGAATCTTGTAGACTTACGGTGCGCCTTTTTAGCTTCCTGTTTTTCCCTATAGTGTTCGGAACGTCTACGATATTTCTTACGGCGAGGTTTATCACCAGAATAATTTCCTCTATTATGTCTAGACCTAGAAGGTCCTTCAATACCAAATTGAGTATAGAAATCTCCTAATTGAGATTTTTCTGTGGCCTTTTGGCGCTTAAGTTGTTGATTCAACTTTAACTCGTTACACAGTTTCAATCCTTCTTGTGTACAAGTGCCAATGATATGGCCATAGGTTAAATTATCATAAGGTATAGAATTATTTGCTCCTCGAAGCATATTTCTAATATGTTCAGCAAACAAAGGGGGAAGGCCATCAACTAATCTGGCTTTCCAATAAGATTGGCCGCTGTCTGGTAGGTCCATAACACGGCTAAGGAAAGTATCCTTATACCAACGAAATTCTCCGAGGTGTTTACAACATAAACCATTTAGGAGAGTTCGAAGGTTCTCATAACCATTGGTAATTCTACCATTGAAATGTTCTAGAATAGTAAGAATCAAAGTATAGACCGAATCGTGTACTAAAACATCGGTTTTAGTCTCATCTTTAACTATTTTGGTGGCAGTAAGAATATGATTCTTAGCGTAAATACTTAGGCAATTATCCCACCAGCCTTTAAGTTGACCTGTAAATCCATTAGTAATCATTTTTGCAATAGCTAAATCATTATTAGAATCAATGCAAATAGAAGCATATATCATCATACGATGACACATAATAGAAATTTGTCTTTCAGTAAGACCGTCAATACACCATTCATAAACGGAATCTCTGTTATAAGAAGTGTTAGTTTGGTTCCAATCTCTTTCCTCAATTAAGACATCCTGAGGCATTGGTCTGGGGTAATAATAAGTCATAAGAGGCGGGACAGAAGCATAAGTCTTCTTTTTGTTGTAATTGGGCCTCTTTCTACTAGGTCTTTCTAGTCCTCCTCGAGACATCCTAGCTCGAACCTCAGAAAATAGGGGTTGGTCTTCATCTAACCAATTATCAGGTTGTTTATGAATATCTGAGCTTTTAAAACCCGAAAATATTTCATTAAGCAAATCAGCTAAATCTGTTATAGAGGAATTCTTTCTAAATTTAAAATCTGAAACATCAAGAGGTCTCTTCAAATGAGTTTCTTTCAAAACATCTTTTCTCGTTGAAACTTTTTCAGAAGAAGTAGTAGATGTTGAAGTTATATCTGAAGAATTTAAAGATTTGACAAGCTTCGTTAATTCATCTAATTCTTTATCTAAATAACTAATTTGTTCTCCCAAAATTTTTGGATAAAGGTTTTGGTAATTATGCTGTAAAATTAACCCATTTATTTCATTAATGGTAACAGCCGCAACCTTATCGTCAATCAATTTTTGACAAGCCAAAAAAGCAATTTCTGTATTGTTTTGCAATTTGAAAGTCTTTTGAGAAGTTGGAGGGTAAATAGCTTTTACCGATCCTTCAGTAGTTATAAAACATCTTTCAATTACATTAACATACAATGGCAAATAAGTGGTTAAAAACCAAGGAACAAAATCTATTATTTCGTTATGCAAAGCACATAGCTCATAGAATTCTTTGGAAATATTCTTTTAATCAGTTCGGCTATAAGTTTCAAAAAACCAAGTTCCAAACGTATTCCACCGTTTTTTATAAAATCTTTTTTGAATATATTTATGTGTCGGGGATCCCGGACTAAAATCGATTTGGACACAATCCATAATATCAGAGTGAGTCAAGGTCTACACCCATATCAGATGGTGTAGGTTCTAAGTCAGACAAATTATCAACTGCCTGGAATACATTAGTCTTAGAATCAACTTTAACCTTACTCTTAGCATCACTAAGGGTATGCAAAGACAGAGGTCTATCTCTTGCTGGTCCATAAATAGGGGCATCAGGGGTTATAGGAGAGATATGCTGAATAGCAGGAAGAGATCTATAACCAGAGAATGATTTCCTATTATAAACATGATTCTTTAAAGAATGTAAAGAAGTAGAAGGTTTTTCTGCAAATTGAATAAAAATTCTTCCGTCAGGATCTTGAGTAATATGTGAAGTCTCGTTATTTGTGACTTCATTGGTAAGTTGGTGAGGGGCTATCACCGAATCAAGAGTCCAAGTAGTTGGAAAGTTGTTTCATCCCATCTTATAGGTCTCCGAGTAGTGACCTTAGACTCTGTGAAATTAGTTTCTACCAAAATAGTTTGGTCAGATGTATCATATAATTTACATCTAGGATTCAGCGTAAAAAGCAATTTATAATAAATCGTGTAAGATAAATATATCAGTTCAGATCCAGGAATATAATTATAACCATGCGTCTTAACATTCAAAGTTAACGCATCTAGAATATTAACATCAGATAAAGATAGTTACAAGTTAGGCTGAGTGTTAAAATAAACAGGGCCATAAGCAACTGTAGATTCAATGGAACCCATTAAAGATTGTCGAAAATTTAAATTTTGTGCATCTCTTAAAGCTGCAAGAAAAGTTTCAGGTAATCCCTTTAAAGTTAAAGGTTTAAATGCAATTTGAACCATTCCAATATGCATAAAATTATACCTGTAGCGATAATGAGTAATATCATTTTTATTTAATAAACAAATAGTTTGTTCATCAGAATTAAGCACCAAAGATTGTTCAGTTGTTTTAACAAGGCTGTTTGGTTGAGAATCGATCAAAAAATCCGTAATCATAAATGGTTTTTGTATCCACTTTAGGAATCGTCCATTTATTTAATAAATCAAGGTTTTGAGGTACATCTACCTCTTAGAATCTAGTAATTTTAATACTAGAGGCTTCTTCAAGATTCATGAATCTTGTAGTTTAAGATTCATATCTATGTTGAAGTTTCACAGCAAACTTCAATAAGTGTCATTATTTAAATGATTAGAATGAGTATTTACTATATATTGGTTTTGAATACTCTGAAAGCATAAGACAACCCTTCAAGTTCTAGAATAAAACCTAACAAATAAAAGTATTTAAGATACCTAACAACCTAAATGTCACGACCCCAACTTCGGTCATAATGGCGCTCAACACACTGCTAGGCAAACCCGACCATATACAGCATTAACCCAAATCCTTACTCAGATTTAGAAATGTTACTAAGTCATCACATTCAAGTTCTCATTTTATAATAAAGCCTGCGGAAGTTTAAATAAAATAACATAACACAGCCCAACAAAATCAGGTGTTGCGAACACGAGCCTCTAATACAGAATATTTACCTAATACAAGTCTGTCTATGATTAAATACGGAACAAAAAGATAGAGATAGAAGGGAGAGATCAAGGATGTGAATGCCATGCAGCTACCTCAATGCTCCAGAATGATGATGTACTTCTAATCAAGTCCTCACTCAACCTGTGGGGTACCTGGATCTGCACACGAGATGCTGAGAGTAATATGAGTACTCTAACCCAGTGAGTAATAAACATAAATAAAGGCTGAGAGTAACAAATAATGGAATGAAATAAAATAAGCTATGACTGGCAGTACAGAACATTTAATCATGAAGAAGCACACTGATGAAATAAGAAACATAACTACTATGACAAATAAAACCAGATAAATATCAATGCATGAATACAATGCAACACATTGAATGGTACACTCTAGTACCCGCTGCGGCGTGCAGACCGATCCATTTAACGTCAATGGCGCTCACTAGTGATGTGTACAGACTCTGGAGGGGCTCCTACAGCCCAAGCGCAAATAATCAAGCCATCTGGTGGCACCAACCAGGCTCTCGGCCTCAATATCAATATAACACCATTGTGGTGTGCATCCCGATCCATACTCAGTCAAGAAATTCATATAAGCCTCTCGGGCAATATTAAAATAATAAGTTCTTAGCTTAGAATGTCAGTAAAACAGTGTTCAAGTTCTGAAATCTTGAAATGGCCGAGAATTTCAAAACAATATTTAAACTTAGGACTCACATCAATTAACAAGTCAAATAATGTGAAAACGGTGATAGTAATACTTGAAGGATTCAAATAATCGGCACAACGCCCAAATATGATAATTTAATCCAAGTAGGATGATTTTCAAATAAGTCTCAATCGATAACATTGTATAAACATCACTCAGGACGGACCAAGTCACAATCCCCAACTACAAGCAATCCTGCACTCATTATAAAGCACGTGTCTCACCTTAATATAGCGTACAATGTGAAAATCTGGAATTTCAAACCCTCGGGACATCATTTACATCTATTACTCACCTCAAGCCAGTCAAAAGTCTAGTTTGCGATGTCTTTTCCTCTCGAACCGACTTCCTTGTGCATCGAATCTGATCAAAATCACAAGGAATATGTTACAATAGGTTAAAGGAACATAACTCAATCGAAAATACTCGAAAATTATCAAAAGTCACGGAGTTGGCAAAACCCGAGCTTCGGGACCACTTCTCAAAAAATTATAAAATTTACATCATCAGATTCCTCATCCAGCCACGAGTCTATACATATCAAATTTACCAAAGTTCGAGCACAAATGCTCCCCCAAATCCCAAATTTTATTTCAAAAGTCAAGCCCTAGTTCTTCCATTTTAAACCAAAATTCCATGAATTTAAGTGTTGATTCTTTAATAAAATGATGGTTCTAGGCCACAGGACTCAACTCCAATCGATTCCCAGTCAAAATCCACTTCAATTCTCGTCAAAAGCTCTCAAGGTCGCTCAAAATGGTGGAAATGGCCTAAGCTTTGCGGATGAAATATTATTAAAAACCCTTATGTCCAGCCCAGATTTCATCTATGCGATCGCATATAAGCCATTGCGATCGCATAGCACAAAATATTAACCTCTGATTTTACCCATATGCGATCGCATAATGTCCCCCGCAATCGTGTTGACCAACCAACCTAAACTGTGCGATCGCATACACATCCACGCGATCGCATTGAACAAAAATCCAGGCTCCCAATTTTCCTCTGTACGAACGCATCACTGCCGTGCGATCACATTGAAAAAATGACCATGTCCCCAAAATCCTTCTATACGATCGCATCTCTCATCATGCGATTGCATAGAACAAATGTCTGTAGCACTGACCTATAATTTTATGCACAACCCAAGTCCTAAAAAACCTTCCGTTAACAATCCGAAATTACCCCGAGGCCCTCGGTACCTCAACCAAAAGCGCCAACACATCCCAAAACATCATTCAAACTTTTTCCAATCATCAAAGTACATCAAACAACACTAAAACCATCAAATCACATCGGATTTAAGCCTAAGTTCTTCAAAACTTCTGAAATACGCATTTGATAAAAACCCCGACCAAAACACCTCCAAATGACCTGAAATTTTGTACACACATCCAAAACCACCTAATGAAGCTAGTGCAACTCTTAGAATTCCATTACGACTCCCGAATCAAAATCTCACCTACCAACTAAAATTTGCCAAAATACTAACGTTGCCAATTCAAGCCTAATTATACACCGAACCTCCAAAATCAATTCTGCTCGCACTCCTAAGTCATAAATCATCCTCCGAAGCTAACCGAATCACTATAAATCACATCTGAACCCTCTAACTCAATAGTCAATATTCGATTGACTTTTCCAAAATAAGTATTTCTTAAAGAGACTAAGTGTCTCATTTTCTACCAAAACCAACCTTATTCAACTCTAACTCACCAAATGCCGATAATGAAACATGAAGAAGCATAAAATGGGGGAAACAGGGGGTAAAACATGAGACTACATGTTGGGTCATCACATCCTCCCTAACTTAAATAAATGCTCGTCCTCGAGCGGGTCAAGAAACATAGATAAGTCTTAAATATGTGAGGATATCTACCCCGCATCTCCCGCATCTCCCGCTCGGTCTCCCAAGTAACCTCCTCCTTGGGCCGACCTCTCCACTGCACCTTTATCGAACCTCTATCCTTTGATCTATTTCCGAATCTGACAACTAAAAATATCCATTAGCTCTACATCTCAAATCATCATCCAACTAAACCGTGCTGAAGTCCAACACATGAGATAGGTCCCCAATGTACTTCCGAAGCATAGATATATGAAATACCGGATGAACCCCCGACAAGCTGGGTGGCAAGGCAAGCATATAGGCCACCTCCCCAATCCTCCTAAGTACCTCAAAGGCCCAATGAACCGCAGACTCAACTTCCCTTTCTTTCCAAACCTCATAACGCCCTTCATAGGTGAAACTGTGACGACCCAGCCCGTCGTCACGAGAATTACCACCCCGTTATGTTGTAATTACATGTTTATGCTTTTATATCAGTGTTAGAGTCTATCTGGTGAGTTAGGAGTGATTTGGATTGAAAATGAGGCATATAGCCTTTTAGAAGGAAACTTGAATGAGGAAAGTCAACCCGGAGTTGACTATTTGGTTAGAGGGCTCGGAATTGAATTCTGATGATTCGGTTAGTTCCGGGAGGTCATTTATGACTTAGGAGAGCAATCCGAATTGAACTTGGAGGCCCGGTGTAGAAATAGGCTTGAATTGGCTAAGGTTGAATTTTGGCGAAATCCGAACGGTAGGTAAGATTTTGATCCGGGGTCGGAATGGAATTCCGACAGTTGCAGTAGCTCCGTTAGGTGATTTTGGATATGCCTGCAAATTTTCAGGTCATTCGGACATCGTTTGGTCGGGTTTTTGATGGAATGTGTAATTCGAAAAGTTTTAAGAAATTTAGGCTTGAATTCGATGCGAATTATGGGTTTTGATGTTGTTAGACGTGTTTTGAGGATTGGAGCAAGTTCGAATAAGGTATTAGGATGTGTTGGTGTGTTTGGATGAGGTCCCGGGGGCCTCGGGGTGTTTTTGGATGGCTAAACGGGAGAAAATGTGGAAAATTTGCAGGTTTGGGATTCTGGTTTTGTTGTTTTCGCTTCTGCGGAAATGGGGGCGCAGGAGCGAGTCCGCAGAAGCGGATGCAGGAGCTCAGAAGCGTTGTTGATCGCGAAAGCGGAGTTTTTCCTGCAGGAACGGCACCGCTGGTGCAGAAAGTGAGCCGCAGAAGCGAAATTGGCCGGCTAGGCCTGGAAATGCAGAAGCGACCCTTTGGTCGAGGATACGGGCTCGCAGGAGCAGACTCCTGTCTGCAGAAGCGGAAAGGACCGCAGAGACGGAGGGTATTCCGCAGAAGCGGTTCCGCAGGGGCGGAAAATGGCCCACAGAAGCGAAAATCGCAGTGAGTTAAGTGTATCAGAAGTTAGAAAATTTCAGAAACATTTCACACATTTGGGTCTCGGCTTTAGAGGCGATTTAGGCGATTTTGAAGAAAAACTCAAGGGAAATCATCAGGTAATCAACTGCGGACTTAAACTATGATTAGTATTGATAATATTATGCAACTATATCATGAAAATGGAGGAATTTGGGGTGATTCATGAAAGATTTAACCCTAGGCTTGAACTTTAGAAAATCAAGGTTTTGAATGGGCAAATGGAGTCCGAATTTGGTAAAATTGATATGCTTAGACTCGTATTGAGATGAGGGTTCCGAATATGTGACTTTTGTAATTTTTCGAGAAGCGTACCGAAAGTCGGGTTTTGACAACTTTGGGAATTTTGATGTAAATTGAGTTGTATTGATTAGGTGTCGTTCCATTGGCCTAATTTGTTGTATTTCTACTGTATTTGATCAGACTCTATGCGTGTGGAGCTTGATTCTCGTGGCAAGGGCATTGCGGAGTAGTCGTCGCGCCATATTGAGGTGAGTAATAGATGTGGGTGATGACCAGCGGGTTCGAAACCCCGGTATACCACTTTGTGACGTTGTATAGCGGCGAGACACGTACTCTCTTGTGAGTGCGGGGTCGATTGTGATTGGGGACTATGGCTTAGTCCGACTTGTTGATACTGTGTTATGACATTGGCTATTCTTGAGCCGTCGAACCTCCTTCTCGGATGGTTGCATACTATATACTGTGATATTGGCCACTCTTGAGCCGAGGAACCCCCTTCTTGGGCGGTTGAGTATACTGGTGGGCCGTGAGCCAGTTATTGGATCCTGCGAGGATCGTTATCATTATCTTATCATATTGACATGTTAGTTACTACCAGTCCGTAGCTATTTCTGTTATCATGCTATTTCCAATCTCTGGAACTTGGTATTACTGTTTTCCAACTGAAAAATGATAAAAAGGTTTTCAAAACTACTTTTGAGCCTGCGAGGCTGTATTTGCATATTAGCTGACTGGTAGTGGATCGGGCTGCGCGCCGTAGCAGTATATATGTTGGATCGGACTGCACGCCGCAGTGATATTGTGCTTGGGCTGTAGGAGCCCCTCCGGAGTCTGAACCCCCAGAGTGAGCACGGGTACCCAAATTGGATCGGGCTACGCGCCGTAGCGGTCATATCATGCATTGCATTGCATTTAGCTACATCTGCTAGCTGTTATACTGTTTTGCTGGTACTTGTTGGTACAGGTAGAGTTGATATTGAATCTGTGACAGGGTATTTGATTATAGCTTTACATAGTGCTTTAGTGCGGATTTCTTATCTGCGCTGTCTTACCCCTATTTATTACCACTGAGTCTGGCAGTACTCATTTTACTCCCTGCACCTTGTGTGCAGATCCAGGTACCTCTCAGCAGTGATCCAGTAGCTGTGCGAGGCGACATCCGTGGGATATACGAGGTAGCTGCAGAGTCCGCAGGACCCGATATTCCTTCTTACTGTCTTTCGATTCTGTATCGATTTTTCTTTCCGCACTTGGTATCGTGTAAACCTTTATACACTTATGTTCAGTAGAGGCTCATGACTCTTGACCCTTCGGTCTATGGGAGTTGATGTATTATGGGACTTGGTTCCCCGTTTTTGTTATATGTATCGTTGTTGCTTCATGAATTAATATGCTTAAATGGGCTAAAGAGAGCTTCTTGCTCCGTTGTTGATATTGATTGGTCAGGCTGGCTTAGCAATGTGCTGGGCGCCATCACGACCAGATTTGGGGTCGTGACAAGTTGGTATCAGAGCCTAGGTTTACTAGGCCTCATGAGTCTTGAGCTAGTTAGTAGAGTCTTGTGGATCGGTACGGGGACGCCTGTACTTATCCTCGGGAGGCTGCGAACCTTTAGGAAACACTTCACTTTTCTTGAACTCTGTCGTGCAATCTTGTTATCCTAAAAACTGAACTTCTATACTCTATTCTCTCGCAGATGGCGAGAACGCGAGCATCGGGACGAGGTGGACGACCTACATTGCCACCTGTTAGAGGCCGTGGGCGCGGTCGTGCTAGAGGTAGAGGTAGGGCGGCTGAGGCAGTGCCAGCTGACCCGCCCGTTGTACCAGTTCAGGAGCAGCCCCAGTGGTTGATGCTCCAGCAGCCCCAGTTCAGGGGCCAGACTGTATCTATTGCTATTCCTGGTCTTCAGGAGACTCTTGCTCAGATATTATCGGTGTGTTCCGGTTTGGCTCGGGTAGTCTCAGCTACTGCTACTGCAGCGACATCTCAAATAGGGGGTGGTCAGCAGACCCCTGCAGCTCGCACACCCGAGCCGGTTGTTCAGGGACTTCAGACGCCAGAGGCGGTCCTCGCTCAGGTGGTTGCACCGGTTATTCCTCCAGCTGCACCAGCTCCAGCTCCAGAGCATATGGTTCAGGTTATGCCCGATGACGAGCAACGTCATCTTGAGAGATTTGGTAGACTTCAGCCACCCCATTTCAGTGGCGTTGAGGGCGAGGATGCCCAGGGTTTCTTGGATAAGTGTCAGAGGATGTTGCGGACGGCTGGTATTCTTGAGTCCAGCAGAGTTTCATTTACTACCTTTCAGTTCACTGGTCCCGTATTTGATTGGTGGAAGGAGTTTGAGAGGTGTAGGCCTACAGGAGCAGCACCTCTCACATGGCAGCAGTTCTCTACTCTCTTTCTAGAGAAATATGTACCTCAGTCTCGTCGCGAGGAGCTACGTCGCCGGTTCGAGTGGTTGGTTCAGGGCGACATGTCTGTGACTCAGTATGAGCTTAGATTCACACAGTTGGCCAGGCATGCCACATGGATGATCCCTAATGATAGGGAGAGGATCGGGAGGTTCATTGATGGCCTCAACTACTCTATCCGCATTCTTATGACCAGAGAGAGAGTTTTGTCATCATCATTTGAGCAGGTTGTTGATATGGCACGCTCCATTGAGGCGGATCGTCGCCGAGACAGAGAGGAGCGGGAGGCCAAGAGGCCCCGTGGTTCTGGCAGTTTCAGTGGTGCTCCATCTAGATGGCATTCCAATCAGAGCAGAGGTCGCTCATCTAGACCTTCTCATTCAGGCCGCCCAGAGCAGAGCGGAGGTTCTCATGGTCGTGGTCGACAGGGGTTTCAGCAGGGTCAGTCATCACTTAGTGCCCTTCCAGCCCAGAGTGCAGCACCTACTTCTTCAGCCCAGGGTTCTTCTGCGGCGAGGGGTTCCCTTCAGTCCCCTTCTCCAGTACCAGGTGTATGTTATGAGTGTGGTGAGTTTGGCCACATGAGGAGACAGTGCCCTCGACTCTGTAGGGACAGGACTCAGCAGAGGGACCATCCCTCATCTTCAGCACCATCTCAGTCTAGTAGAGGTGGAGGCCAGTCTTCTCGTGGTCGCCCCAGGGGCGAAGAGAGATCTGGTGGAGGCCAGGCGCGATTCTATGCACTTCCGGACAGGCGTGATGCAGTTGCCTCCGATACAGTGATTACATGTATCATTTCTATCTGTCACAGAGATGCCTCTGTTCTATTTGATCCAGGGTCCACATATTCTTACGTGTCCTCTTATTTTGCACATCACTTGGGTGCGACTCGTAGTAGTCTTGATTTACCTGTTCATGTATCCACCCCCGTGGGTGATACGATCGTTGTGGATCATGTCTATAGATCCTGTGTTATACCTATTGGGGGTCTAGAGACCTAGGCAGATTTGTTATTGTTGGGTATGGTGGACTTTGATGTTATATTGGGTATGGACTGGTTATCTCCGTACCATGCTATATTGGACTGTCATGCTAAGACAGTTACGTTGGCCATTCCTGGTATTTCTCAGATCGAGTGGCGGGGTTCGACCGATTTCGTCCCTAGCCGTGTTATTTCGTTCTTAAAAGCTCGGAAGATGGTTGAAAAAGGGTGTTTATCGTACTTAGCTTTTGTGAGAGATGTGGGAGCTGAGTCTCCTAGTATTGATTTTGTACCTATTGTGAGGGACTTCCCAGATGTATTCCCCTCAGACCTGCCGGGCATGCCGCCGGACAGGGATATTGATTTTGGCATTAACTTGGTGCCGGGCACTCAGCCCATATCCGTTCCTCCTTATCGGATGGCACCAGCTGAGTTGAAAGAACTTAAAGAGCAACTTCAGGAGCTTCTGGATAAGGGTTTCATCCGCCCTAGTGTGTCCCCGTGGGGTGCGCCGGTATTATTTGTTAAAAAGAAAGATGATTCCATGCGAATGTGTATTGATTATAGGCAATTGAACAAAGTGACAGTGAAGAACAAGTACCCTCTACCGCGCATAGATGATTTGTTTGATCGGTTACATGGTGCGAGGGTGTTTTCTAAGATTGATCTTCGTTCAGGCTATCATCAGCTGAAGATCAGGGACTCGGATATTATGAAGACTGCATTCGGGACCCGATATGGTCATTATGAGTTTCTTGTGATGTCGTTTGGGCTGACCAACGCCCCAGCAGCATTTATGCATCTGATGAACAGCGTGTTCAGGCCTTATTTGGATTCATTTGTGATTGTGTTCATTGATGACATTCTAGTCTACTCCCGTAGTCGGGAGGAGCATGCTCAGTATTTGAGTATTGTGTTGCAGAGATTGAGGGAGGAGAAGCTATATGCTAAATTCTCCAAGTGCGAGTTTTGGCTCGAGTCCGTAGCATTTCTGGGACATGTGGTGTCTCGTGATGGTATTCAGGTTGATCCAAAGAAGATAGAGGCGGTGCAGAGTTGTCCTAGACCGTCCTCAGCTATAGAGATTAGGAGTTTTCTTGGCTTGGCGGGATATTATCACCGGTTTGTTCAGGGATTTTCATCCATTGCTTCTTCATTAACTAAATTGACCCAGAAGGGTGCACCATTCGTGTGGTCGGATGAGTGTGAGGAGAGCTTTCAGAAGCTCAAGACAGCTTTGACCACAGCTCCAGTGTTAGTATTGCCATCAGCTTCAGGTTCATATACCGTTTATTGTGATGCCTCGAGAGTGGGGATAGGTTGTGTGTTGATGCAGGAAGGTAAGGTAATTGCTTATGCTTCTCGGCAGTTGAAGCCACATGAGAAGAACTATCCTGTTCATGATTTGGAGCTAGCCGCCATTGTTCATGCATTGAAGATTTGGAGGCACTATTTGTACGGTGTGTCTTGTGAGGTGTATACCGACCATCGTAGTCTCCAGCACTTGTTCAAACAGAAAGACCTTAATTTGAGACAGCGGAGATGGCTTGAGTTGCTGAAGGATTATGACATTACTATATTATATCATCCAGGGAAGGCCAATGTGGTGGCCGATGCTTTGAGCCGGAAGGCGGTCAGTATGGGGAGCTTGGCATATATTCCAGCTGAGGAGAGGCCATTTGCTTATGATGTTCAGGTGCTAGCCAATCGGCTAGTGAGGTTAGATATTTCGGAGCCCAACCGGGTATTGGCTTGTGTTGTATCTCGGTCATCTCTATATGATCATATTCATGAGCGCCAGTATGATGATCCACATTTGGTTGTCCTTAGGGACAGAGTTCAGCATGATGATACTAGAGATGTCACTATTGATAGTGACGGCATATTGAGGATGCAGGGCCGGATATGTGAGCCCAATGTTGATGGCCTTTGTGAGTTGATTTTGGAGGAGGCACATAGCTCGTGGTATTCTATCCATCTAGGAGCCGTGAAGATGTATCAAGATTTGAAACAGCATTATTGGTGGAGAAAGATGAAAATGGACATTGTCAGACATGTAGCACGGTGCCTCAACTGTCAGCAGGTTAAGTACGAGCATTAGAGGCCCGGTGGTGTATTTCAGCGCATTGTTATTCCTGAGTGGAAATGGGAGAGGGTCACTATGGACTTTGTTACTGGACTCCCTCGGACGGCAAGGAAGTTTGATTCTCTATGGGTAATTGTGGATAGACTGACCAAGTCAGCTCACTTCATTCCAGTTAGTACTACCTACTCATCGGAGCGGTTGGCGGCGATCTTTATTCGAGAGATTGTTCGGTTGCATGGAGTTCCAGTGTCTATCATATCCGACAGGGGTACTCAGTTCACTTCTCAGTTTTGGAGAGCATTTCAGCGAGAGATGGGTACGCGGGTTGAGTTGAGTACAGCATTTCACCCCCAGACAGATGGGCAGTCTGAGCGTACTATTCAGATCCTGGAGGATATGTTGCGAGCTTGTGTGATTGACTTTGGTGGTTCGTGGGATGAGTTCCTGCCACTTGCTGAGTTTGCCTACAACAACAGTTATCGGTCGAGTATTCAGATGGCCCCGTACGAGGCATTGTATGGCAGACGGTGTAGATCCCCCGTCGGATGGTTTGAGCCTGGTGAGGATAGGTTGATAGGGACTGAGTTAGTCCAGGATGCTCTGGATAGAGCAAAGTTGATCCAGGAGAGGCTTCGTACAGCACAGTCTCGCCAGAAGAGTTATGCGGACCGTAGAGTTCGAGAGTTGTCTTTCATGGTTAGTGATAGAGTATTGTTGAAGGTTTCGCCTATGAAGGGTGTCATGAGGTTCGGGAAGAAAGGGAAGTTGAGTCCCGGGTACATTGGTCCTTTTGAGATACTCAGGAGGGTTGGAGAGGTGGCATATGAGTTAGCCTTGCCGCCCAGCTTATCCAGCGTCCATCCAGTATTCCATGTGTCTATGCTCCGGAAGTACATTGGAGATCCGTCTCATGTATTAGACTTCGGTACCATTCAGCTTGATGGTGATCTATCCTATGATGTGGAGCCTATTGCTATTTTGGGTCGTCGGGTGAGAAAATTGAGGTCCAAGGAGATTGCATCGGTTAAGGTTCAGTGGAGAGGTCGACCCGTGGAGGAGGCCACTTGGGAGATCGAGCGGGAGATGCGGAGCGGATATCCTCACTTGTTTGAGACTTCAGGTATGTTTCTTGACCCGCTCGAGGACGAGCGTTTGCTTAAGAGGGGGAGAATGTGACGACCCGGCCCGTCGTAACGGGAATTACCACCCCGTTATGTTGTAATTACATGTTTTATGCTTTTATATCAGTGTTAGAGTCTATCTGGTGAGTTAGGAGTGATTTGGATTGAAAATGAGTCTTTTAGAAGGAAACTTGAATGAGGAAAGTCAACCCGTAGTTGACTATTTGGTTAGAGGGCTCGGAATTGAATTCTGATGATTCGGTTAGTTCCGGGAGGTGATTTGTGACTTAGGGGAGCGATCGGAATTGAATTTGGAGGCCGGTGTAGAAATAGGCTTGAATTGGCTAAGGTTGAATTTTGGCGAAATCCGAACGGTAGGTGAGATTTTGATCCGGGGGTCGGAATGGAATTCCGACAGTTGCAGTAGCTCCGCTAGGTGATTTTGGATGTGCCTGCAAAATTTCAGGTCATTCGGGCGTCGTTTGGTCGGGTTTTTGATGGAATGTGTAATTTGGAAAGTTTTAAGAAATTTAGGCTTGAATTCGATGCGAATTATGGGTTTTGATGTTGTTAGACGTGTTTTGAGGATTGGAGCAAGTTCGAATAAGGTATTAGGATGTGTTGGTGTGTTTGGATGAGGTCCGGGGGCCTCGGGGTGTTTTCGGATGGCTAAACGGGAGAAAATGTGGAAAATTGCAGGTTTGGGATTCTGGTTCTGTTGTTTTCGCTTCTGCGGAAATGGGGGCGCAGGAGCGAGTCCGCAGAAGCGGATGCAGGAGCTCAGAAGTGCTGTTGATCGCGAAAGCGGAGTTTTTCCTGCAGGAACGGCACCGCTGGTGTGGAAAGTGAGCCGCAGAAGCGGAATTGGCCGGCTAGGCCTGGAAACGCAGAAGCGACCCTCTAGTCGCGGATACGGGCTCGCAGGAGCGGAATTGACCGGCTAGGCCTGGAATCGCAGAAGCGACCATCTGGTCGCGGATACGGACTCGCAGGAGCGGAATTCTATCCGCAGAAGCGAAAATCGCAGTGAGTTAATTGTATCGAAGTTAGAAAATTTCAGAAACATTTCACACATTTGGATCTCGGCTTTAGAGGCGATTTGGGCGATTTTGAAGAAAAACTCAAGGGAAATCATCAGGTAATCAACTGCGGACTTAAACTATGATTAGTATTGATAATATTATGCAACTATATCATGAAAATGGAGGAATTTGGGGTGATTCATGGAAGATTTAACCCTAGGCTTGAACTTTAGAAAATCAAGGTTTTGAATGGGCAAATGGAGTCCGAATTTGGTAAAATTGATATGCTTAGACTCGTATTGAGATGAGGGTTCCAAATATGTGACTTTTGTAATTTTTTGAGAAGCGTACCGAAAGTCGGGTTTTGACAACTTTGGGAATTTTGATGTAAATTGAGTTGTATTGATTGGGTGTCGTTCCATTGGCCTAATTTGTTGTATTTCTACTGTATTTGATCAGATTCTACGCGTGCGGAGCTTGATTCTCGTGGCAAGGGCATTGCGGAGTAGTCGTCGCGCCGTATTGAGGTGAGTAATAGATGTGGGTGATGACCGGCGGGTTCGAAACCCCGGTATACCACTTTGTGACGCTGTATAGCGGCGAGACACGTACTCTCTTGTGAGTGCGGGGTCGATTGTGATTGGGGACTATGGCTTAGTCCGACTTGTTGATACTGTGTTATGATATTGGCTATTCTTGAGCCGTCGAACCTCCTTCTCGGATGGTTGCATACTATATATTGTGATATTGGCCACTCTTGAGCCGAGGAACCCCTTCTTGGGCGGTTGAGTATACTTGTGGGCCGTGAGCCAGTTATTGGATCCCGCGAGGATCGTTATCATTGTCTTATCATATTGACATGTTAGTTACTACCGATCCGTAGCTATTTCTGTTATCATGCTATTTCCAATCTCTGGAACTTGGTATTACTGTTTTCCAACTAAAAAATGATAAAAAGGTTTTCAAAACTACTCTTAAGCCTGTGAGGCTGTATTTGCATATTAGCTGACTGGTAGTGGATCGGGCTGCGCGCCGTAGCGATATATATGTTGGATCGGACTACACGCCGCAGTAATATTGTGCTTGGGCTGTAGGAGCCCCTCCGGAGTCTGAACCCCCACAGTGAGCACGGGTACCCAAATTGGATCGAGCTACGCGCCGTAGCGGTCATATCATGCATTGCATTGCATTTAGCTACATCTGCTAGCTGTTATACTATTTTGCTGGTACTTATTGGTACAGGTAGAGTTGATATTGAATCTGTGACAGGGTATTTGATTATAGCTTTACATAGTGCTTTAGTGCGGATTTCTTATCTGCGCTGTCTTACCCCTATTTATTACCACTGAGTCTGGCAGTACTCATTTTACTCCCTGCACCTTGTGTGCAGATCCAGGTACCTCTCAGCAGTGATCCAGTAGCTGTGCGAGGCGACATATGTCGGATATACGAGGTAGCTGCAGAGTCCGCAGGACCCGATATTCCTTCTTACTGTCTTTCGATTCTGTATCAATTTTTCTTTCCGCACATGGTATCTTGTAAACCTTTATACACTTATGTTCAGTAGAGACTCACGACTCTTGACCCTTCGGACTATGGGAGTTGATGTATTATGGGACTTGGTTCCCCGTTTTTGTTATATGTATCGCTGTTGCTTCATGAATTAATATGCTTAAATGGGCTAAAGAGAGCTTCTTGCTCCATTGTTGATATTGATTGGTCAGGCTGGCTTAGCAATGTGCTGGGCGCCATCACGACCAGATTTGGGGTCGTGACAGAAACCTTCAACAAGACCTTCTCGCCCACCATATAAGATACATCTCGAACCTTTCGGTCCGCATAACTCTTCTGATGCGACTGAGCTATACGAAGTCTCTCCTGGATTACTTTCACTTTCTCTAAGGCATCATGAACTAACTCTATCCCCAATAGCCTAGCCTCGTCAGGCTCAAACCAACCAACTAGAGATCTACACCATCTCACATATAAGGCCTCATACGATGCCATCTGAATGCTAGATTGATAGATGTTATTGTAGGCAAACTCTGCAAGTGGCAATAACTCAGTCCAAGAACCTCCAAAATCAATAACACTGGCACACAACATGCCCTCCAATATCTGAATGGTACGCTTGGACTTGTCCATCTGAGGAGGAAATGTTGTACTTAACTCCACCTGTGTACCCAACTCTCGCTGAAAATTCCTCCAAAACTAGGAAGTGAACTGAGTACTTCTATATGATATAATAGAAACTGGGACCCCATGCAACTGAACAATCTACCAGATGAAAATCCCTGCCAGCCGCTCCGAAAAATATGTAGTACACACCGAAATAAAGTGTTCAGACTTGGTCAGCCAATCCATAATCACCCAAATCGAATCAAACTTCTTCGAGGTCCGAGGGAGACCACTCACAAAATCCATAGTAATCCTCTCCCACTTCCACTTTGGAATATCCATCTGCTGAAGTACACCACCTGGTCTCTGATGCTCATATTTCACCTGCTGATAGTTGAGGCACCAAGCTACATAACCCACAATATCTTTCTTTATTCTCCTCCACCAGTAGTGCTTCCTGAAATCCTAATACATCTTCGCAGCACCCGGATTATTGGAATACCGCGAGCTATGGGCCTCTTCAAGAATCAACTCCCTAAGCCCATCTATATTGGGCACACAAATCTGACCCTATATCCTCAATAGTTCATCATCACCAAGGGTCACATCTCTGGCGTTGCCATGCTGAACTCTGTCCTTGAGGACAAGCACGTGCGGAACATCATACTAGCACTCTCTAGTACAATAATCATGCAATCTAACACCTGACTAGGCTCTGAAATGTCTAACCTCACAAACCGATTGGCCAACGCCTGAATATCAACTGCAAAGACCCCCTCCCCAACTGGAATGTATGCCAAACTCCCCATATTGATTGCATTTAGGCTCAAAGAATTAGCCACTACATTGGCCTTCCCAGATGATACAGAATAGTAATGTCATAATCCTTTAGCAACTCAAGCCACCTCAGCTACCTCAAATTAATATCATTCTACATGAACAAGTGTTGAAGGCTGCGGTGATCGGTGATACCTCGCAAGATACGCTATATAAGTAGTGCCTCTAAATCATCAAATCATGAACTATAGCAGTCAACTCTAAGTCATGAACAAAGTAGTTCTTCTCATGAGGATTCAACTAACAAGAAGCATAAGTGACCACTCTATCCTCCTGCATTAATACACAGCCAATCCTAACTCTCGAAGCATCACAATAGACCGTGTAAGAACCTGAAGTTGATGGCAAAACTAATACTGGAGTTATGGTCAAAACGGTCTTAAGCTTCTAAAAGCACTCCTCGCACTCGTCCAACCATACAAACGGAGCACCCTTCTGCATCAACTTGGTCAAGGGCGAAGCAATAAATGAAAAACCCTGGACGAATCAGCGATAATAACCCGCCAAGCCGAGGAAACTACGAATCTCTGTGGCTGAGGATAGTCTAGGACAACTCTAAACCGCCTCTATCTTCATAGGATCTACCTGAATACCATCGTTGGACACCACGTGCCCCAGGAAAGCCATAGAACCAAGCGAGAACTCATACTTGGAGAAATATGCATAAAGCTTCTCCTCCTTCAATCTCTGTAATACCACCCGTAAATTATGTGCATGCTCCTCCTGGATACACAGTATACCGGGATATCATAAATAAAAACAATGACAAATGAATCTAGATACAACCGAAATACACTATTCATCAAATACATGAACACTGTTGGGGCATTAGTTAGCCTAAAGGACATACCAAGAAACTCATAGTGCCTAAATCTAGTCCTGAATGTAGTCTTCATAATATCTGAATCCCCGATTTTCAACTGGTGATAGCCTAAACGAAGATCAATCTTGGAGAATACCCGTGCCCCTGGAGCTGGACAAATAAATCATCAATACAGGGTAAGGGATACTTGTTCTTAACTATTACTTTGTTCAATTGCATATAGTCAATGCACATTCTCATTGTGCCATCTTTCTTTTTCACAAATAAAACCAGTGTACCCCACGACTACACACTAGGCCGAATGAACACCTTTTCTAGGAGCTCCTGAAGCTGATCCTTTAATTCCTTCAACATTGTCGGTGCCATGTGTGAGCACATGATTTTCGCACTAGGTAAGTAAATTCCAAAATTAAAATAAAATAATATTTTGAGTGTAATTGCATGTCTTGTTTGAAATTAGATACATTTTGTGTGTTTGAATAATTAAAAATTAGAAAATTAAAAAAAATAGGAGAAATACATGTATTTTGGATCAAGTAGTTAAAAAGAAAATTAACAAAAAAAATAGCTTTAATCAGCGAAAAATAAAAAATATAGTGGAAAATTGCCAAAAAATCTCATAAAATTAGTGAAAGTAGGAAATTAACTAACTTAGATAATACAAAAAGAAAAAATGAAAATACCAAAAAGAATTTGTCCCAAATAATTAAAAAATACTAAAAATACATATATATATATATATATATATATATATATATATGTGTGTGTGTGTGTGTGTGTATGTGTGTGTGTGTGCGTGTAATAAAAACTGGGCCAAGTACAATCCAATTGGTTGGCCCAGTGTGTTAGCCCAAAAGGTCCTGGTCCAGTTCACTAGGTAATGATTGATCTCAGCCGTTCATTGCACCAAATCCAACGGCTGAGAATCAATCCGGAATTAATTAGATTGATTAAGTTTGAGATCGAATCCGAGCCATCCGTTTAAGCTGATCTAACCGGTGAAGGTTGTGGTCTCATTACCAACGATACGGCGTCGGTTTAGTAATGCTAATGACAGCCGTTGATCACCATCAATCCAATGGCCAGGATCACCTCAGCCGTTACGAGTATAAAAGGCTTTGGTCTGTTGAGACCGATCATTCTTACAAGATCTCAAACCCTAGCCGCCTAGGATTCTCCATTCTTCTTCACCTTCTTCTTCATCTCCCCCTTCTGCAACCTTGCCGGCCATGGAGGCCACCACCTCCCACGGTGGTCTCTGGCCACACCCCATAACCCAAACCACCCTTTCCTTCTTCTCCATCTCAAACCTCACCCAAAACTCCAAGAAAACCCTAAAAGCCTTCCCTGTTCTTGAGACTCCGGTCATCGGAGTCCATATCCGGTGACCACAACCTATGAGAACCCACCCCAAATCAACACCACAGACTCTCAACAACCTGATCTATCACCCTACCCCACTGCTTTCCTCGAATCTACCCTTATCTCTTCGAATATCCAAAAGAAAGTCGTAAGAACCCTAACTCAGGCGACTCAAACTAAACTCCTTCCCAAGATCTCACCTTTACCCCCTCTGAATACCCCTCTCCAAACCAAATTCATTAAAAAACTATGTCTTGAAGTCCAACAAAAACCAGAAAAAAAGAAATAGAGAAAAAAAATAAGGAAAAGAAGAAAAATAGTCTAAAAAAAAAGAGAGAATGAAAGAGAGGGAGATGGAAGATCAGGGGACTGGCCCTACAAGCTAAGTCCCCTACCCCTCTGTGTTTTATTGCTTTCTTTCGTCTGTTCATTTTCATGTTTTTCTTCTGCTTTGTTGTTTCGATCTTGTTTGATTTCTCTGAGTTAAAAGATATGTCTCGATTTCACTTCTGTTCTTCTCTTCTCTTTCTTTAACTTTAGTACTAGTTTAGTTGCTTGACTTTCACTTTTCTTCATCTTTATATTAGGTTGTTTTGCAATATCTTGACTGTTTTTCTTGTTCTTTCTTTGCATGTTTAGTGAAAGTTTAGCCGTTTTCTTTCATTAGGGTTATCTTGTGGTTTGCTTCTTTGTTCTTAAAGATCTCCCTGTTCTTCTTCACCTTTTGTTTGTATTTAGGGTTTTCCTATTTGTTGGTCTCCAACATCTCATCTGTTTGATTTTCGATATCTCTTCTGTTTCTCTTCATATTTAGTTTAGTTGTGTGACTCTTGTTAGGGCTTCTTCTATTAGCTATTTTTCTCTTCTCTTAACTACATGATTTAGGTTTAGCAGTTTGATTCTCATATTAGCTCAAGGGTTTTTGCTTTAATAACATCTCTTATGTTCTTTCATTTGCTAAATAGCATGCTAATCTAATTTAGTGACTATGTTTTTCTCTTCTGTCACTTTGCATGATAGATTTAGGATTCTTCTTCATTGTTTCTCCATGTTCTTCTTTTCTTCATCTTCATCTTATCTATCACATGTATTTATCAAGCTAAGGTTAGTGTTTGAAAGTGGATTCTAGTTACCATTCTTATGTTACTCTGCCAAGGTCCATTGTTCTTATGTCTAAAATAAGCCATGTTTCATTTCTTGTTGACTGTTTTATGAGATCTAGTCTCTATTAAGACTATGTCCATGAACTTTAAGGGTTTTGGGTCTTACAGTGAATCATCTAACATAAATTGGTTATAACTAAGTCTGATTGATGTTAATTGATACTTTGCTACACGAGATTGAGTTATGTGAGTTGATTGATTAAGATTCAACATTATCAAACTTCCCTTCTGAGTTTTAATTGATTGATGAACAATGTTTGGTTTCATGTGGCTATGTGTGCAATTGTATATTGAAATGGCTGAGTTTGCAATAGTTTGTTGTTAGTATGAGCAATGTTAAACCCCATTAGTCTTAGGGAATTGGTTATAGGTGCAATAGTACTAAGTTTCATGAAAATGGCTAGTTATGAAATAGGTTAAAATTGAAAAAATAGGTTATAAGATAAATAAGTGACCAAGAGTGGTCAATTTTGCAATTGGCCAACTCTGCAAGGTCCTACACATATTGGCCCACCCTTAAATGGGCTAGTTGTGTAAATTGGTTTATGTCTGCAAGTTCAGACTTACCAAGACTCAAATTGAGCCCTGAATCACAGGTGGCTAGGTCTACAAAGGCCTTAGCCGAGCCTGTGTTCAGCAAATGGGCTTCAATTGCCCAAGCCAAGTCTCAACTTGAGACTGGCTAAATTTTAAATAGGCTAAGTATAACAATAAAGCAGGCTAGTCCTGCAATTAGCTAAAAATGAAATAAAAGTTTTAATTATCAGAAAATGAAACAAAAAGGGTTAAAATTGAAATAGTTCTTTAATATAAAACTAGCCAGTCCTTAAATACCAATGCAAGGACTGGCCCTTAGTTAAATAAGTCTAAAAATGCTGAAAACCTGACCTAGGTAGGTCGGGTAATTCAGAGGTGTCCTTAAGGGCATAAAAGGAACACAAATTGGTAAAATGGTAGATTATATAGAACACATAGGGACATGGGAGTCATTTGTACTCCTGATTTCTGCAATTTTGCAGAGATTGAGGGGTATAATGGTCTCCCTAAAAAGGGAAATCAGTAAAAATCTATAACTAATAAGGACACTTTGGTAAAAGCTTAGGAATAGAATCAAAAGGAACCTTCCAACACATGCTGGAAGAGATCTTATAACAGAAAAAGGGGTGTAAGTGTAGACTTAGTAATTTTTAAGAGGGAAGAAATGGAATTAACTTCTATTCTTTTCCCCCAAGAAATCTGCCATTCTATACCTATAAATACCTCCTAAAAAAGCTGAATAGGGGCTGGTTTTTTGAAGAGAAAAATTCAGAGTTAATACAATATGAAAAACTAGCAAATAGTTTTCTGGATATTTTGAGTGAGAATCTCTGGTGAAGCTGTCTGTTTTTGTGGGATTTCTGCTCGATTTCTTCTGGGATTTCTTATTTGATGTTGCTGTGGTTTTCTGCTCATCTGAGAATCAATTCTATACTGTTGCATTGCCTTGCTTAAGTCCATTTGATGTTGCTTGCTCTTGTCTCCCTTAGACTCATCGATTACCTTTGCTGAACCAGGTACATTCCATGTTCGATTGAAGATGTAATGCTGAATTGCTGAATAGAAATGAAGTTCAAGTGTCAAAATTATCTGTTATTATGTATTTTTAGCTTATTCTTTTCGTTAGTAGTTTAGTAGTTTAGATCTGTATTTTTATGTAGTATGGCATGTATAAGTAGAAAAACAAAACAAAAACAATGTAATAGCTAGATATGATAGTAGTAGTATAGTCATAGATGGTAAGTCACCTAGTTAAAAGTAGGTAAAACCTTAAAATGAGTTAATTAGCTGTAGTCTAAATTGCTAACAACTTCATCGCAATCTGAATACAAGTCGTGCCCATATAGTTAACCACATCTGTTGAATAAGTATATAGATACAAATAGGTTCAAAAAGAGAAAAATAAAGAAATATTGATTCATTCACAATTGGGTTAATAACACGGTAATGAGCTGAAGTCGTAGTAAAATCAGTGGTATAGTTGTGCTTAAGTCTTTGAATCACTTAAATGTAGATACTCGGGTTATTATGATTAAGTAACTGGACTGTTTAAATTATGCTCACGTGGTTAGTCTGTTTTAGAGATCAATGTCCAAATTTGAGTAGGTTTAAAAGGGGAAACAACCAGATGAAGTAACAATTAGGGCGAAGCTGGCTTTGAGAAATTCAGATAAGCTTAATTCATATTAAAATCAGTAGTAAAACAGTGTAGCAGTAAATAACTCATCTCATCTTTAGACAATCGTCATGCTTTTCATATATAGTTTAATAACCTCTTGATCTCTTAGTTAGTAAGTAATTCGGATGTTAGCATAGATTCATTATTAGAAACAAAAGTGAGGTCAATCTTTTAATTCGATTCTCAGGTGTATTAGATAGTTATGAGTTAAAATTAACACTGATAATTTGTATACTGATCCTCCTCTTTGATAAATAAAAGTGAAATTTGAATTCATCATTAGTTCCAGATGTTTATGTTTGTCTTCAGTTATCTACTTTCATTATTATTGTTCCAATTTGGTTTGGGCCCAATATGTAACGTGGGCCTGAACTATCGCACGAAGCTGGATGGACTCTCGAGCAGAAGCTTGAAGACGGCCTGGGTCACTAAGACCTGGGCAGATCTAGTGTCTATTTAAATATGGGTACAAAGGCCCATGCCCGATAAAGGCAATGACAATGGCCTAGGCCCAATTCTGAAATGATAGTTGAAATATAACTAAGGAAAAAACATGTATAGAAAAATATAGTGAAACAATAGGGTTGAACTATTAAAATTTAATTGGGACGAGCCTCACATAACACCAAATAGCGGGGCCCCCTTTTAGTAATAAAGTGAAATGTAAATAGACTCGGGAAAGCTACTAGTAAATTTCATAGCTTCTCCTAAAAGATTAAAAGCCGATAGACACTATAAGGCACGATTTAATATACCTTCTTTATATACTAGTGTGCACTTGGTGCGACTCAAATCCCAAATACCGGCAAAGCCGAATGGTACTAAAGGTCACAGGCGTACTTGTTGTGGTGTGACTCGAGGTGCGTTTTTGCTATGTCACAATTTCTTTAAAAAATATTAAAAGTAAAAGCACATACATATTGCTTAAATTTTATAACAAGTCAAATAAGATTGAGAACGACAGTTGAGCGACCGTGCTAAAACTACGGAATCCGGGAGTGCCTAACACCTTCTCCCGGGTTAACAAAGTTCCTTATCTAGGTCTTTGTTTCGTAAAATGTAATAACAGAGTCAACTTCCTCGGATTCGGTATTAACCGGTGACTTGGGAAACCATTATCTTCCCAAGCGGTGACTCTGAAAATTAAATAAAAATCCCGAACCGATTGTCCTTTATGTGGAAAAACTCCTTCCTCTTTGTTGTTATATCCGTCTCGGGTATTTGAACACTGAGGTATACCCTACGTATCTTTCCAAACGGATCGGTATAAAAGCCATTCTTCTTGTGGGATAGTAAAAAGGGAGGTGTGACAGCTCTGGCGACTCTGCTGGGGACAAGTAACCCAAAACTTCGATTTCAGGGTTTAAGAACTCGAGTTCCTTAGAATCGTCGTCCTCGATATTATTTGACTTTGTTATATGTTTTGAACAACATGATATGTGTTTTATCGCTTTGATATTATGTGGATTGTATATAAATTGTGTCGAAAACCCTTCTCTTCTTCACCCCCAGGGATGTGTTTACTGGTTGAGACTCCTTTTTCTGTTAAGTTACACCTGAATTAATAAACAGAGGTCGGATAAGTTATAAAGCCGATTGACTCCGTGAGTCACCGGTACGTAGCCCCCTCCTCGATTCGAGTTGTCCGCTCGAGTACACGGTCTAGCACTCTATGAAACTATAATATGTTGAACATAGATCTAGGGCAATTATTTGCATCATATATGACTTAGGGGACTCAACATAAGGGTTGGGTCCGTCTAGGACAGGTGACCCGGTAATTAAAAGACCGAGCATACTATGTGTTGCATTTTATTATCCTTGATCGTTATGCGGACCGGCAAAATTCCCGAGGATAGAAAAATAAAAAGAGAGAAATAAGAACTAGTTAAAAATAGTGCAGTCGGAAAATCTGAAAATTTAAAAAAAATGGCTTTGTTTTTTGAATAATTGGTCAAATAATCTGACCGAACAACGCAAGTTTGATTCTCGCCATTAGGCGGGATACATAAGCAACCCTTGAACGGGTCCAACCACCCTTTTAGAAAAAGACCAAAAATATTTTCATTTCAAATAATCGGAGTGATCGCTATTTTTGGAAACAGCCGAATGTTCCAAAAGAACGCCGGAATGTTGTTTTGGCAAAAATGGCCACTTCGAGAGTTGTGTCTCTTTCTTTTTAAAAAAAATGAAATTTGCATTGAAAAACATTTTTCTCTTTTTCTAAATAAAATCACCTTAATAAATGTGTAGGATGGCACAATATAGAATGAACCTTTCGCTTTAATGAATAAAATCCCTTTGGAGCTAAGACTATGGTGGAACGACATGGGAATAGAAGGTCAAAATTGGGTCAAAGGCTACCTCAAGGATCTCACGGGTTTATTGGACATAATTCCCCGAGGCGACATAATCGGAGCACTGGTCACATATTGGGATCATGTACACAATGTACTACATCTTCCGGACTTTGAACTCACTCCCACTCTAGAGGAAATTGCTTTCTACATAAGGAAGAACGAGGTCCCTTTGAAAGAAAAATACCCGGTGGCCCCGAGAGCAGTAACGGTGCACCACTTCTTGGACTTTTTGAAAATTGCTAGAAACGTCCACAACGAGGATTTAGCCAATGGATTTTGCTCCCAAAACTTCATTTATAGCAGATATGGACATGTCGGGGGTTTCAACGACTCCACGAACAAGCTTTGTAGCAAGTCCAACCGGGCAAAGTGGGAGAAACATCGACGGTTTGGTTTCTTAGTGGCGTTTCTCGGGATTATCATATTTCAAAGAAAAGACGGGCACATTGAAATAAAGGTTGCTGGGGTAGCAAGCACTTTGGTTGTACAAGATAATTGTACTCTGGCTCTAATGATTTTAGCAGACATCTACCGTGCCTTGACTACATGCAAAGCAAGGTCCAACTTCTTCGAGGGATGTAACTTGATTTTGCAAATCTGGTTGATAGAACATCTATGCCATCATCCTTCATTCTCAAGCTATGGGCCGACTGAAAGAACGTGCCTCGAAGAATTCTACATGAGAACAAAAGAAGGTAACTTGCCGGAGGGAGTAAAGGATTGGATTTCACATCTACGATCATTGACCGACGGCCAGATCGATTAGGCATATGATTGGTTGCCCCTCGACAAGGCGATTTATATGCCGACAGAAGGGTCACACTTTTTGATCATGGGTTTGAAAAGTATCCAACCTTATGCCTCGTACAGGGCCTTGCGATAGCTGGGTAGATGTCAAGTAATACCAAAGGATAGGGACCTCAGTTCACAAGTGATAGAGATTAGTCCGGATGGGCAATTCCCGAAAGCAAAGGTCCGACGGATTTGGAATGAATGTCAGAACTTGAAGGTAGAGACTTGTGTGCAGGACAGAGCTCGGGGTGAAGTGTCGTCAGGGTATTCCCCATGGTATCGACGGGGTATTGAGCATGACAGGCCATCGAAAAGACCTCACTTGCAAGATCTGGTGGAGCAATCTAAGGAAAACAAGAATTGGGCGGCTAAAGAGAGTGAATATAAGGCCAAGATCAGCTTGTTGGAAGAACAATTGAGAAATCTCCAGTTTGAGAGCGGTTTGCAATCAGCATCCGACGAAGGAGAGAAAAAGCAGCTGAAGAGAGAAAATAAAGTTCTGAAGGCTTAGGTTGCTAAAACAAAAATTGCCTCCGAGACCCCTGTTCGCTTAGCCCGAGACGAGAAGATGATTGAAACTCTTCGGCGCAAAGTGAATGACTACAGCTTCGACTTAGACAAAGCAGAAAAGGAGTTAGTCAGGGCTCGAAAGCAAATGGCCAAAGATGCCGAGGAAAGAGCCAAGTTGGTCCAGCAGCTACAAGATAAGCATGAGTTTGAGGTAGCTCGAGTGAGAAAGAAAATTGTAACAGCCACTGTCAAAAGTAACAAGATCATTAAAGACTTCGAAGAAGAAAGAGAACATTGTTACAAGACTATGGCTCGACTAGAGTTTGAGCTACAACAAATGCAAAAGAAGAATCAACGCACTTTAGATGCTCGCACCGAACAGATCAGCCGATTGCTTCAAGAGAAAGGGGTCATTCGAGAGAAAATTGTTCATATTGCTCAGTACATCACCCGAAAGAGCCAGCTATGTGAAGAAATGTCCCGGGCAACATTTGTGTCAGAAGTGAAGTTCTTTGTGCAGCAAGTCATGTCCGACCTAGATAGGCTCCAAAGGGGATTAGCATATAGGCCCGCGACAAGATCGAACGATGTCTCACGGGCACTAGGAGCACTAATGTATTCATAGGGCATGCATTCTGTATTCATATTTCTTTGCATTAGTAGCACAACACCATCTTGTAAACCGATGTTTTGAACTATCAATGAGAAATCAAGAGTTATTGTCAATCCTTTTGCTTTATGGCAATTCTTTATTTACGATAGGCAAATAAATAGGAAGGCAAATCAATAAAGAAGTTAAGAAAAAAAAAAGAAGAGAGAGAAAAGAAAAAGAAAAAGAAAAAAAAGAGAGAAAAAAAAGAAAAATAAGAAGAAGAAGAAGAAGAAAAGGAAAGAAAAAAAGAATGATGAGATTGGTTCAAAATGAAATAAAGGCCGGGATGATGCATGACGATCGAAGGCAAAATTGTGATTATTCCAAATTATTGCATCTTATCTTTTCATGTGCTAACTACTAACGGGTGTTGCTGTTTATGAGAACCAGATTCTAGCTGGAAACTAGCATCCTGGATACTCATCCCTATAACACAAGATCTAAGACAATGACGAAGGCCGTATCTCAAGAAATTGAACCAACTGTTATGGACCCTGTCCAGGAGGAGGAAGTTGTGGACGTGGCAGGAATGAAAGAAGAAATGTAAAAGCTTAAACAGCAGATGACTCAGATGTTCCAGGCTTGGTCAAGGGGTCAACCCTTACCTACTTATCCCGCTAACCCAGCATACGTCCCTCCAGCCAATCCCAACCCTAAGCCACCCACTATGAACTCATCCTCTACATATCCAGACTATCACCACTACTACGCTTCCACCTCTCAGGTGCCACCACCACTGTCAAAACAGATGCAACCCAGCCACCACAGGTCGCCCCGGTATATGTAGCACCTTCACCTGCCGCCTTGCATAAGTCATCTAGTGAGCCGTTGTTCCATGTACAGGACGCCCACTACTACCGTGGCGTACAAAGACCTATGTCTGTTTCCAGAAGTATAGCTCCCCGTCAGGTTCAAGTTGCCGAAGTTTGACATGTACAGTGGGCACGGAGATCTGGTAGGCCATCTTAGAGGATACTGCAGCAAGATGCGCGGCGTAGGGGGAAGATATGAGCTTCTGATGGCATACTTTAACCAAAGTTTGAGTGGTTCCGCACTGGAATGGTACACGCGCCAAGATCACACCAGCTGGTTCATCTGGGATGACCTCGCACAAGCATTTGCTAACCATTTCCAGTACAATTTGGAAATCATACCGGATAGGTTGTCACTCACTAATATGGAAAAGAAACCCGGTGAAAGCTTTAGAGAATACGACTTTAGATGGAGAGAACAGGCGGCAAGGGTGGATCCGCCGATGAAAGAAAGTGAACTGGTAGACTGTTTCTTGTAGGCCTTGGAGCCTACCTACTATGGACATCTAGTGTCAGCCATTAGCAAGAATTTTAATGAAGTCGTAAAAATGGGAAGCTTTGTGGAAGAAGGATTGAAAACTAACAAGATTATGAGTTTTTCTGCGATCAAGGCCACAAATCAGGCCATAC
Organism: Nicotiana noctiflora; assembly: GCA_032618575.1. Lineage (NCBI taxonomy): Eukaryota > Viridiplantae > Streptophyta > Magnoliopsida > Solanales > Solanaceae > Nicotiana > Nicotiana noctiflora. The sequence goes on from JASVEL010003845.1 coordinate 77,338, forward strand.
AGACAGGAAATGGAGGAGCCATTGGGAAGAAGAAGAAAGAAGATGTGTCGGTTGTGGAGAGTAAACCCCGGAATCGTAGCTAATACCATCACCCACCTCGACCATACCAGCCTTACCCGCCAACACCATACAACCCACCTACACCATACTATCCACCTACTATCCCACACTACCATAATCCACAAGCCCAAACTTATCCACCACCACCACAGGTATGGCGATCCCAAGCCTCGCAAAATGTTTATCACACACAAAATACCTACCTGTCTTCTAGAACTTACAAAAACCCAAACAGACCCAACTTCAGGCCCAACCCGGAGATGAGAAACAGAAACCAGATGAAGAAAACATTCACCCCATTGGGGGAATCTTATACTAGCCTCTATCACTGACTGAAAGAATTGGGGATGTTGAGCCAATCGAATCAAAGCTTCCGAATCCACCGCCCTGGAATATTGATCAGTCGGTCAGGTGCGAGTATTGCTCTAGGGCACCGGGACACGACACTGAAAATTTTTGGCACTTGAAGACTGCCATTCAAGAACTCATTGATAGTCGGAGGATTGAGGTACAGGCTCCAGAGACTCCAAACATTACTCAGAACCCACTACCGACTCATCGTGAAACACATATGATAGAGTTGGCACAAGAGGAGAGCAGCAGGAAACCATCCCAGTCGGTCATAATGATAAAAGCTAGCAGCAAAGCAGAAAGGGAAATTGAGAAAGGGGAAGCAATAGTCGAAGTACCAGTGAAAAAGCAACCAGCGGTTGAGACTTTGAAAGTTGTGGTACCAGGTGTGAAACCAGTATTGACGGTGAAAGGTGCGTGCATGGAACCGGTAATTATAAGGCTAGTTGTGCAGATGCCGGTGGTAGATACTAAGATTGTACCTTGGAACTACAACAAGGTGGCAGTAGTGTACAAAGGAAAAGAAGTGACTAGAGAGATTAACGAGACACACGGTCTAACTCGTTCCGGGCGGTGTTTTGCCCCGGAAAAGTTAAGAAAATGAAAGTGGTGAAGGAGAGTCATATGAAGAAGCCTGTCTCCGAAGAAGAAGCAGAAGAATTTCTCAAGAAGATAAAATCTCAAAACTACTCGATAATAGAACAGTTGAGGAAGACACCTGCACAAATCTCTTTGCTCTCATTGTTGATCCATTCGGAGAGCATTGATGAAGATATTGAATGAGGCGCATGTCCTTGAAAAGATCTCGGCCTGTCATCTTGAGAAGATTACTAACAAGATTTTTGAGTCCGACAAGATTACGTTCTCAGACAATGAATTGCCCATTGAGGGGACTGAACATAACAAGGCGCTCTATCTTACTGTGAAAAGCGAGGAATCAGTGGTCACTCGGGTGTTGATAGATAATGGTTCGAGTGCAAATATTTGTCCACTTTCGACTCTTGGGAAGCTGAATATCAATCCTGACAGAATCCGACGGAACAGTGTGAATGTGCGAGGGTTTGACGGAGGAAGCAAAAATACTTTGGGGGATATCATTTTGGAGGTCACCATTGGGCCAGTAGACTTTACGATGGAGTTTCAGGTGTTAGACATCACTGTGTCCTACAATCTATTGCTGGGTCGACCATGGATCCACGCAGCTAAAGTCGTGCCATCATCCTTGCACCAAATGGTTAAGTTCGAATGGGAGCAGCAAGAAGTCACAGTGCACGGAGAGGGAGACACCTGCAATGCCATAATGCCTTTCGAGGAAGTGGATGGAGACAAAGGTCCCTGGGTGTACCAGGTGACGGACACTGTAGCAGTGAACAAAATTGCTGAAGGAGAGAAATTGCCAATCCCTACATTGGCACCTTCCGCTGTAATGGTAGCCAGAGAGATGATCAAAAATAGATTTACACCAGGGAAAGGGCTAGGAATAGCTCTGCAAGGAATAACTCAACCAGTCCATCTGCCAGTGAACAATGACACCTTTGGCTTGGGATTCAAACCCACCCATGCCGACATCCAGAAAGCCAAGAGAAACAAAAAAAAAACTGGACCCTTCCTAAACCTGTTCCAAAACTGTCCTGACACCTTTGCCAAGCCTGGTACAAAACGACATCTGACATCTGCTGCATATAGGTTTGTTGAGACTAGACCTGATGAGGAGCTCTTGATGAGGTTCGAAATGTTATTTGGGGACGCGAACATGGTAAAAATGGGTAAGGGTAACAGCAAGATAGATGTTTAGTTCGTGGGGTCTGGTGTTATGCTCAACAACTAGGAAGCCACTCCTTTCCCAATCAGGAAGGAGTCTTGGTAGTCAACTTTTGAAATACCCAAAAAGCAATTTTACTTTCTGTAGTCCCCACCCCCATTGAAATCAAATGTACCCAAACTTTGTTCATCTTTTGAAATATCAATGAAATGCAGTTTTTTCTTCTTTATTCATTTTTGCCTTATTTTTATTTTTCCTTTTGTACAGTTCCATGTGTGATGATTCTGATGATATGTCATGCATGAAGGATTCCCGGCCCAGTTCTGACAATCGAATTATTATACAAGAAATTGAGAATGATAGTGAGATAGAGTATGAGGATGAGGAAATACTGGAGGAAATAAGTAAGGACTTGAATCATTACAAGGAAAAACCCAAACCATACTTAAGTGAGACATAATCAATCAATTTGGGAAGTGAAGATAATGTCCGGGAGACAAAAATCAGTGTATATTTAGAAACCCCCCTCAGGGAAGAGTTAATAAAGTTGTTGCATGAATTCAAGGACATCTTTGCTTGGTCCTATGATGACATGCCCGGACTCGGCACTGATTTGGTGGTACACATGTTGCCTATCTATCCTGAATGCCGGCCAGTAAAGCAAAAGTTAAGAAAGTTCAAAATGGACATCAGCGTGAAGATAAAAGAAGAGTTGAATAAGCAGTTTGAGGCAAAGGTCATATGAGTTACTAAGAACCCCACCTGGTTAGCAAATGTTGTGCCAGTCCCAAAGAAAGACGGAAAAACCATGATGTGTGTAGATTATAGAGACCTCAATAAAGCCAGTTCAAAGGATGACTTCCCATTGCCAAATATCCACATATTAATCGACAATTGTGCCAAGCATGAGATTGGTTCTTTTGTACATTGCTATGCGGGTTATCACCAGATCCTAATGGACGAAGAAGATGCGGAGAAAACTGCTTTCATTACGCCTTGGGGGACATAATGTTATAGAGTGATGCCGTTTGGGTTAAAGAACGCTGGAGCTACTTATATGAGGGCAATGACTACAATGTCTCATGATATGATGCATCGGGAAATCGAAGTGTACGTGGACGACGTCATCATAAAGTCCAAGAAGCAACATGATCATGTGAGGGATTTGAGGATTTTTTCCAAAGACTCCGGAGGTATAATCTTAAACTCAATCCTGCAAAATGCACTTTTGGAGTGCCTTCAGGGAAGCTATTGGGATTTATAGTGAGTCGGCGGGGTATCAAACTAGATCCATCAAAGATCAAAGCTATCCAGAGTTTACCTCCGCCGAAGAACAAGAAGGACGTAATGAGCTTACTAGGAAGGTTGAATTATAGTAGCCGGTTCATCGCTCAGTTGACATCAACATGTGAGTTGATCTTCAAGTTATTAAAGAAAGATGCGGCAGTGAAATGGACCGATGAATGTCAGGAAGCCTTTGACAAAATCAAGGAATATTTGGCAAATCCTCCAGTGCTAGTTCCTCCAGAGCCAGGAAGACCTTTGATTTTATATCTGACGGTGCTTGACAATTCTTTTGGTTGTGTGCTAGGACAGCACGATGAGATGGGCAAGAAAGAGCAGGCTATATATTACCTTAGTAATAAATTCACATCTTACGAGGTAAAGTATACTTAGCTGGAAAAAACATATTGTGCATTGACTTGGGTGGCTCAGAAGCTGAAGCACTATCTGTCGGCATACACCACGTACTTGATATCGTGGTTGGATCCTCTGAAGTATATATTCCAGAAGCCCATACCTATAGGAAGACTTGCTAAATGGCAGATTTTGCTCACAGAATTTGACATCATTTATGTAACCCGTACTGCGATGAAGGCACAGGTAGTTATAGATCACTTAGCAGAGAATCCATTGGATGATGAGTATGAGCCATTAAAGACATATTTTTCGGACGAGAGGGCAATGAATGTCGAAGAAATAGAATAGAGTGAAAAGCCATGATGTAAGATGTATTTCGATGGAGCCGTCAATAGTAAGGATGTTGGTATCGGAGCAGTGCTTATTTCAGAAATGGGTCAACACTATGCCGATACCGCTCAACTTTGATTTTTCTGTACCAACAATATGGCCGAATATGAGGCGTGTATATTGCGGTTGAGGATGGCAATAGATATGGGTGTTCAAGAGATTTTGGTCATGGGTGACTCGGATCTTTTGATACATCAAATTCAGGGAGAATGGGAAACAAGGGATCTGAAATTGATACCTTATCGGCATTAATTTCATGAGTTGTCCCAAAGATTCCAGTCCGTATAGTTCAAACATATCCCAAGAATGCACAACGAAGATGAAAATGCCTTGGCCACACTATCTTCTATGTTACATCATCCGAATAAAGCCTATATAGATCCACTTCAGATCTAGGTACGTGATCAGAATGCTTACTATTTTGCTATGGAATGAGAGTTGGATGGAGAACCGTGGTATCACAACATCAAGGAATACCTGAAAGTAGGAAAATACCTGGAGCAAGCCACCGGTGATCAGAAAAGAGTTGTAAGACGCTTAGCGAATGGCTTTTTCCTCAGTGGAGGAATCATATATAAAAGAACACCAGACCTGGGATTGTTGAGGTGTTTCAATGCGCAACAAGCTGATAAGATTATGACTAAGGTGCACGCTGGAGCCTACGAACCCCATATGAGCGGATATATCTTAGCAAAGAAGATTCTGAGAGCCGGGTATTATTGGCTCACCATGGAGCGGGACTATATCAGGTATGTGAGGAAATGCCACCAATTCCAAGTACATGGAGATCTAATCCACTCCCCGCCTTATAAACTGCATACGATGTCTGCACCCTAGCCGTTTGTTGCATGGGGCATGGATGTTATCGGACCGATAGATCCTGCAGATTCCAATGGGCATAGATTCATTTGGTCGCGATTGATTACTTAAGTAAGTGGGTTGAGGCGAATACATTCAACGCGGTGACGAAGAAAGCTGTGGTGGATTTTGTGCATAAAAATATTATATGCTGGTTTGGAATTCCCAAGGTAATCATCACAGATAACGGGGCCAATCTGAACAGTCACCTCATGGCGGAAGCTTGCCAAAGATTTCAGATCCTGCATCATAACTCTATGCCATACAGGCCAAAAGCAAATGGAGCAGTAGAAGCTGCAAACAAGAATATAAAGAAGATCCTCAGGAAAATGGTGGAAGAATCCAGACAATGGCACGAGAAGTTACCTTTCGCTCTTATGGGTTATCGCACAACTGTACGCACTTCTATCGGCGCCACACCCTATTCATTGGTGTATGGGACAGAGGCTGTTATACCTGCAGAAATAGAAATACCATCATTACGAATCATAGCTGAAGCTGGAATAGATGACGAAGAATGGGTGAAAGCCCGACAGGAATAATTAAGTCTGATTGACGAAAAGAGGTTGGCAGCAGTTTGCCACGGGCAATTATATCAATGAAGAATGGCCAGAGCATATAATAAAAAGGTGCGTCCTCAGAAGTTTGAAGTTGGACAACTCATATTGAGGCGTATATTATCACATTGGGCCGAAGCAAAGGGCAAATTTGCGCCAAACTGGCAAGGACCATTTATGGTATCACGAGTGTTGTCTAATGGAGCATTATATTTGACAGACATTGAAGGAAAGTGCGTAGAGGCTGCTATCAATTCAGATGCGGTCAAAAGATACTATGTATGATTCCTTTCCATTCGTATGATTGTATTTTGTTGTGATTTTGGAATTGAAATGATGAAGGCATTTTATTCTCTATCCAAACACTTTATCCATTGACACCCCTTTTGAGCCATGTTTGATATATTCTTTCATACCCCTCTCTCGTAATTGCATATGATGCAAAAAGAATGTAACAAAAAAAATGAATGAAAAAAAAGAGGAAAAGAAAAAAAAAGAGAAAAGAAAAGGAAAAGACAAAGAAATCGGGAAAAAGTCAAAAGAAACTCATAAATTGATGGCGTAGTAATGAGATACGTTTGACTTGATCCCGAGAGGGACGTAGGCAGCCTCACAGAGGTTCAGCCACAATAAAGAAAAAATCCAAAAATTCCCCACATATTGAAACTGGGGCAGATGTTATGTTTTATAATTCCGAGAGTTGTAAATATTTTTAAACCCTCGTAAATTTTGAGCCTTTTACCTTTCTTTCTTAATCCAAAAGCCACGTTACAGTCCAAAGAAAGACATTCTGATCAATTTCAAGAGAATAACAAATGCAATGAAATAAAGGAAGAACGAAACATTAGACAGCATCAGTGGTACAGAAAAACTAAAGACAAAAGGAAAAATGGAAAAAAAAAAAAAATGAGAGAGTCTCATTGGTGAAAACCTTAACCGGCACCGTGAGGCGATTGTGAGGTCTGAGAGAAATAAAATGAGAGAGTCTTGTCACTGAAAACCTTTAATGGCACTACAAGGCGACTGTGAGGTTGAGAGAGAATAAATGAGAGAGTCTTATCGGTGAAAACCTTTCGAGGCACCATAAGTTCATCGTAAGGATTATTATGGGAAAAGAGAAAAAGCAACAAAAAATAGGATCGATTTGGGTCGAGAACAATTTGGAGTCACAATAATGGGTTGAACGAACTAGGTCGGAGTTTAAATACATGGCATGGTCAACGGAATCAGCCGACATACCCAGATAAGTTCTACCACTTCTCCAAAACATCCTTACCCCTTTTGAGATTTATTTTTCTGCATTTTATTGTTTGTCTTTTAAAAGCTAACTACCGGCTCCGATGATAAGAGCTAAAATAACACTGGATCAGAAAAGAAAGGAAAGGAAAAGTTGGAAAGAAATAAAGGAGTTTGGCAAACAGAGCCAGAAGAAAAGAAAACAAAAAGTGAAAAAATAAGAAAATACAAAAGAGTTTGCAAGAGATAGTCAGCTAAAAGACCACGTGATTCACGTCCAAGCAACGGTCGTAGTCAACATAACTTGGTCTAATAAGTCCAAGATCGATCCCACCGAGAATTAACCTATCAATCACAACTTTCACAACCTAAGAGTACTTCCGAATCAAGTTCCCAAAATTTAGAATATCTTTGTATATGATTTTTGAACTACTACTTGCAAGAATTAAGAATGCTTAAAAGAAAGAATTGAATGTTGAATAAAAATAATATTAGGAGAAAGACTAAGGTATTGATTTCCCTATTGATGGAATCCCTTATCGTTATGCTCATACAAATTGTTAATATATTCTATCAATCATGAACGCTATGTGTATCATAACCCTCTCCCGAGCAATTACAATAATTTACTAGTGCACTCTCCCGAGCTACCCTAGCTAGCTTTAATTTGAATAGTTCACTTAAGATTGCACCCAAGACTTCGTTATTCCTAACCCTGTCTTTACGCCTAACGTTATAGATTCCTCCAATAACGTAGGTGTGGTGTTGTTCAATAATAAACCTAAATATGCACTCTTTTCCATGTTATGCACACTAAATAGGCACCGCTAATTGGGACTTCTACCAATTAACTACAACAAGAATGAAGTTGAACAAATAGAAATATAAGTTACAATTTGTAATCACATAAACGATAAGTTCATCACCCAATAGGTTCCATCAAAACCTTAGAAAAGAATTTAGCTACTCATGCTTGAATAAACAAGAATAATAATTGAAATCATAAAGAAATACTTGATATAAGATAAAAGAAAAAGTTTGAGAGGAATCTCTCTTACTAAAAACCTTGCAAAAGTATTGAAGCAAAGATTACATGCCTCTATGGGGCAAACTAGGAGTTTATATAGAGGTTTTAGGGCTAAAAAAACTAAGTTTGAGTACAATTAGGACTGCTTCTGCGGCGACTTCTGCGGTTCGTTCGCGGCCGCGGACGGACCGCGAACAGTAAAACTTCAGAGAGTCTGTTTTTCCGCGGTCGCGGAGAAACTGCGGTTTTTCACCCTGTCCCGTTGGGAATTTAGACAAACGCAATACATGAAAGTTGTATCCCTTTGAATTAGCTTTCCAACCATATATTATGGAGCCAAAATAGAGTTCGGAGATAAAAGTTATATCCAATTTACTAAATCGTAATCACTTAAATTCATTCCATAACATCCATATAGCTCGGAATCACACCTTCCCAGCTACTTTCAACATAAGTTCTTGACTTGTACCACACTTTGGCCTTTTTCACCATCTTTTGACTCCAAAACTTGCTCTTTTAGTCTTCATTAGCTCATGTGTACCTATAACACACTAAGAACATTAATAAAAGCATTTTTTCATCATAAACAATATCAAAATAACAATAAAGCATGATTATTTAGGGCATAAATATAGTCAAATTCACCTATTATCAATACCCCACACTTAAACCTTTGCTCGTCCTCGAGCAACCTTAATCACACTTTAGGCCAATTAACAAAAATTTGTCTCTCCCAAAATATGTCACAAAAGCTATTATACATTAACAACTTAAGATATGGATAATCTTTACTTAACCGTAAATTCTCATGCCCGCACATTATTACTTACTCTATTTATTACCAAAAACTTGCAAATTCACCTTCTTCCTCTTGAATTACATGCCCTCACAAAATTTATTGAGAGAAGTTCCCACACATTAATAATTCAAATACATGGAACTTATAAATATCGAAAAAATTCACTCACTCTCAACAAAGAACATTCATATGAATACAGACACACCATAGGCTTGCCCCTAGTGTAATACTCCACTAATCGAGTTATTCAATCATAGATCAAGAGGTCTTTAAGGGTTGTAATGTAGGCTATGGGACGGGTAGGATACTTTTGGTTATAGTGACTAGCCTCCCTAAGCACTTTTCTTTTCTTTTTCACAACTTCTTTTTTTTTTACTTCCTTATGTCTCCCATAAACATACCTTCACCTTTCTTCAATTTTAACCCCCACTTTTCTTTTATTGATGTGACTGGCCTTTCTAAACTTTTTTTTTTTACATATTCATCAATATAGCTCTTTGTTTCATTGCTGTGCAACATTATATTGGACCAGTCCACTATTTTTTTTCATTAATTCTTGATTTTCCCTTTTTCAATTTCCCTTCACCCCACACTTAAAATTTTGCATATTCATTACAATACAAGTGCTTATAGGAGGTAAAGTAGAACATTATACATATTTGATGAACATTCAAGGGTTATCAAAGAATAGGCTTTAGGCTTCAAAGGGGCTAACTAAGATATAATGTACGGGTGAATTCATGTCTATTGGTATATGGGGTTACACAAAGAAATGCTTCTATCCTTTCTACGACCAAACAACTTTTATTTCGCTTTGCAAACACACATGGCAAGTTCTAGTCATCATGTAAAGCATACAATGTAAGTAAAACCTCACACACACATGGCATGCAACTCATTTGGAATCCAGTTTATCTACAAAGTCCTATCGATGTTCAAGCAAGCATTATTGTGCAATTTAAGGCATAATGAGATTCTACAATCAAGCTTAGAAGATACATTCTCAAGTTCAATTTACGCTTTTGCTAATGTGCATATTCGGGGTTACATGTTGCCCTTTTACCTCTAATCCTAAAAAAAAATCTACCTAACCCGGTTCAAATAAAAACCCTTGGAAAAGAACCGTGGTCAAAAGAAAAACCAAGGGGAGGTGATACACTACCTAGAAAAAGAAAATAAAAGAAAGAAAATTCCTACGTGGACTGCTTCCCTCAAGAGTACTTGTCCTAAATAGTCTGTCATCAGGAAGAGTCCTCTACTCATATTTTTGGAATTTTATTTTTTTTAATTTTCTGATTTTTTTTGTATTTTTTTATTCCGACTTGGACCCTTAAGAAACCCATCGCCAAGTGTCCATCATCGGGCCAAGCCAACTATTTATATTAACAACTACAACTAATATATACAATATATAATACAAGATAAGTCTCCCACCCCACACTTAAAATCATGCCATGTCCTCATGGCATAATAATACATGTATAGCATAGAAGGGTGAGAAAACTTACTTGGGATCTACCTCGTGTCTAGCCACTTTATCACTTTCTTTTTCACCATATCCTTCATATTCGGGTTCAGCCTTCTTTTGCGTTTCCTGGAAGGTTTGTGCCCCTCTTCCCGGAGAATCTTGTGCATGCAATATGCAAGGCTGATCCACTTTATATGTCTGCCATGGTCCAACCATTGGCAGCTTTACATTCCTTGAGTACCTGTAATAAGCTTTTGAGCCTGCACATCTAGCAAACCAGATGAAGTAATAGCAGGTAAAGTGGAGTTAGAATCTAGAAATTCATGCCTGAGATGAGATGGTAGTGGTTTAAGCTCCAACTTTGGTGGCTCTTCTATGGATGGTTTTGCAGGAGGGGTCTCTCTTTTCTCTAAGTGTAGAGGCTCGAATTCAAGCTCTCTCTCCCAAAACCCCTTGCCTTCCAGAGATAGTACCCATTCTGCTAAACTTTCACCATTTACCTCTTCCAAGTTCATCAGGCATGCTTGAAGTGGATCTTCAATGGTCAACTCTACATCGTCTGTCTCCACTATCACATCAACCGCATCAATAAGAGAGCAATTTGCGAACTCACTAGGGCGCATCATGGATTTTTGAACATTGAATATGATCTCCTCATCATTCAACCTCATCTTGAGTTCCCCAGTCTCACAATCAATTAGAGCTCTCCCGGTGGCTAGGAATGGTCTTCCTAAGATTATAGGAATTTCCTCGTCCACCTTGCAATCAAGAATAAGAAAATCGGTGGAAAACACAAACCTCCCTACCTGGATAAGCACATCATCTAAAATACCAAATGGACGCTTAACCGTCATGTCAGCAAGCTGTAATAACATAGAGGTAGGCCTGGCTCTCCCAATGCCTAGCCTCTTATAAATAACTAAGGGCATGAGGTTAATGCTTGCCCCCAAGTCACACAATGCCTTTGCAAAGGCATAATTCCCTATAGTGCATGGGATGGTGAAGCTACCTAGATCAGATAGCTTCTCAGCTATAGGTCTGGAGACCACTGCACTACAAGTTTGGGTAAGGGTCACGGTGGCCAAGTCTTGGAAATCAAATTTCCTCGACATCAAGTCTTTCATCATCTTAGAATACCCGGGCATTTCTTTTAAAGCTTCAATTAAGGGAATATTTACCTGGATTTGCTTGAGCATATCAAAGAACTTTTTGTATTGCTCTTCCTTCTGGTGCTTGGCCAACCTTTGAGGGAATGGTGGTTGAGGCCTCTTCTTCCCAATGACTTGGGACTTTTCTTTCTCTATCACTTTTTCTTCAACCTGCTGCTCTACCTGTTCAGCTACTTTTTTCGTTCCCTGATGCATCTCTTTATTTTCAGCAACTGGCTGGACTGTAACTTCTGTCAACCCTGTGGACTCGTCCAGTTCAATGGGCAATGGAGTGGATGTCTCAGCCTGTCTGTCGATTTTCTCACTTTCATTCTCGGCATCAAGATCTCTACCGCTTCTCGGAGTCACTGCCATCATCTGCTTTGGGATTTGGTCATTTGGGTTTGTTTGTGTATCTGCAGGCAATGTCCCTTGAGGACGATTATTGAGAGACATAGCAATTTGACCTACCTGTACTTCAATATTCTTGATGGCGGCATCATGTGCATCTATCCTCTCATTTGTTTTAGCATTTGACCCAATTACCTGCTGCATCATAGCTTCCAACCTTGCAAACCCATCGTCATGTCTGCCCCCATGTGGTGGTGGAGGTGGATGATATCCCTGATGCTGATTGCCGAAATTCTGAGGTCTAGGATATGGAGCCATGTTGTGTGGTGGCCTCATACCTGCTGCATTAAATTGTGGTTGGGGAGGTCCGTACTTCATTGGAGCCTGTTGACCCCAATTTTGATTACCTTGTCGCTGCCCTCCATAGTTTGCCACATAGTTCATATCCTCATGCCGATGATGATGTTCTTGGTCTGCAGCCCATGGATTACCTATGGGTTGGCTAATGCAAGATGTGCATAAACCACCATTGGTAGTATCTACAATGTGAACTTGCTGCTTAACCCCTGATTCATCCACCTTCTTTGTCAGGATGCTCATTTGTGTCAATAAAGTTGCCACGTTCTCCTCCAGAGTGTTGGATGGATCCAGAGGTACAGAGTGTACCACCGGTGTGATAGGAGCATTCCTGGACGTCCACCCGGAATTTTGAGCCATCTTGTCTAGCAAATTTTGGCCCTCTCTCAAAGTTTTGCTCAGAAAAGCCCCACCTGCTGAAGCATCTACAATATTCTTCATACTGTCTGAAAGCCCCATGTAGAACCTTTGACCCAACATCTGCTCAGGGATCCCATGATGAGGACACATAACAAGCATACCCTTGAATCTGCCCCAAGTTTCATGTAATGTTTCCATTGGTTTTTGCTTGAATCTCACGATCTCATCAATTTGTTGAGCTGTCTTGTTAGGTGGATGAAACTTGTTGTGGAATTGTTTGACTAACTTATCCCAAGTTACAATGGAGTTTATTGGGAGTGAGTTTAGCCATATCTGTGCTGCTCCTGTAACTGAGAATGGAAAAAGTAGTAATCTGATAGCTTCCGGAGTTACATTCGGTTGCCTTTGTGTTTTGCATATTGATAGAAAGTTCTTGAGGTGCTGCTGTGGATCTTCAACCTGAGACCCAGAGAATAATCCCTTGTTTTGCAACAAGTGAAGCATGTTGTTGGTAATCTGGAAAGACTCAGCTTGAATTGTTGGCACAACGATGGCAGTTGCCAAATTATCCGCTGTGGGTTGTGCCCAGTCGAACAATGCACCTTCTTGTGCCTCCTGTGCCTCTTGCATATTTAGCCCGGCTTGCTGGTTTTGAGCGTTTATGTCACCCATGTCGAAGTCTATTTTGATTGGTTGTTGAGATTGTTGAATTTGTTTGATGGCTTTGTTACGTGCCCGGAAGGTTTGCTCGGGGTCTGAGAGTCCTTCAATTAGTTCTCCAGTCCTTGCAGATTTTCTAGGCATGCACCTGAATACCCAAATCAGCAAACGTCAAAATATTCAATGTAGAGTGTAGAAAGAACCTGAATACACAAGAATCTTGAAGTTCTGACAATGGCAATTGATAATTCCGTTAAGTCCCCGGCAACGGCGCTAAAATTGATTCACGTCCAAGCAACGGTCGTAGTCAATATAACTTGGTCTAATAAGTACAAGATCGATCCCACAGAGAATTAACCTATCAATCACAACTTTCACAACCTAAGAGTACTTCCGAATCAAGTTCCCAAAATTTAGAATATCTTTGTATATGATTTTCGAACTACTACTTGCAAGAATTAAGAATGCTTAAAAGAAAGAATTGAATGTTGAATAAACATAATATTAGGAGAAAGACTAAGGTATTGATTTCCCTATTGATGGAATCCCTTATCGTTATGCTCATACAAATTGTTAATATATTCTATCAATCATGAATGCTATGTGTATCGTAACCCTCTCCCGAGCAATTACAATAATTTACTAGTGCACTCTCCCGAGCTACCCTAGCTAGCTTTAATTTGAATAGTTCACTTAAGATTGCACCCAAGACTTCGTTATTCCTAACCCCGTCTTTACGCCTAACATTATAGATTCCTCCAATAACCTAGGTGTGGTGTTGTTCAATAATAAACCTAAATATGCACTCTTTTCCAAGTTCTGCACACTAAACAGGCACCGTTAATTGGGACGTCTACCAATTAACTACAACAAGAACAAAGTTGAACAAATAGAAATCTAAGTCACAATTTGTAATCACATAAACGATAAGTTCATCACCCAATAGGTTCCATCAAAACCTTAGAAAAGAATTTAGCTACTCATGCTTGAAGAAACAAGAATAATAATTGAAATCATAAAGAAATACTTGATATAAGATAAAATAAAGAGTTTGAGAGGAATCTCTCTTACTAAAAACCTTGCAAAAGTATTGAAGTAAAGATTACATGCCTCTATGGGGCAAACTAGGAGTTTATATAGAGGTTTTAGGGCTAAAAAAACTAAGTTTGAGTATAATTAGGACTGCTGTTGCGGCGACTTCCGCGGTTCGTTCGCGGCCGCGGACGGACCGCGAACAGTAAAACTTCAGAGAGTCTGTTTTTCTGCGGTTCATCCGCGGTCGCGGAGAAACTACGGTTTTTCACCCTGTTCCGTTGGGAATTTAGACAAACGCAATCCATGAAAGTTGTATCCTTTTGAATTAGCTTTCCAACCATATATATGGAGCCAAAATGGAGTTCAGAGAGAAAAGTAATGTCCAATTTACTAAACGGTACACAATATGCCTCATCCATTCTTTGCTTGTTCTACACTTATCAAATTTGACCCCGAACTCGATCCCGGCTTAATTCCTTGAGCTTTTACTCAGACTTCAAAGCTCCAAATCACATAAATTAATTCCATAACATCCATATAGCTCGGAATCACACCTTCCCGACTACTTTCAACATAAGTTCTTGACTTGTACCACACTTTGGCCTTTTTCACCATCTTTTGACTCCAAAACTTGCTCTTTTAGCCATCATTAGCTCATGTGTACCTATAACACACTAAGAACACTAATAAAAGCATTTTGTCATCATAAACAATATCAAAATAACAATAAAGCGTGATTATTTAGGGCATAAATATAGCCAAATTCACCTATTATCATCACACAGTGGGAGAAAAGCGAAAAGAGGAAAGCAATAAGAGGCAGGGACGGCAGATGGCAGTTGGCAGCAGCTTATATCTAATAAGATTTGTTTTGTGATTTAGACAGGAACAAATCGTCACTAATCACTTTTAAAGTGAATATGACCAATGTGGAAAGATAGAAAACATCAAAAAGAAAGTTCGGCAATAAGTAAAGGAATTCATGGATGAAAGTCAAAGAAAATAGCAAAATAAGAGGAAGGTATCATCTTTAAAATTCATACCCCCAGTTATCAAACTGAGGGAATACTTTTCTGTAATTTTTAATTTCATGCATCAGGCGCCCACCTGGATAACAAGGGAATACATTTCTGCAATTTTAATTTTTCATGCATCAGGCGCCCACCTGGATAACAAGGGAATACTTTTCTCCATTTTTAATTTCTGCATCAGGCGCCCACCTGGATAACAAGGGACTACTTTTCTGTATTTTTTAATTTTTGTATCAGGCGCCCACCTGGATAGCAAGGGAATACTTTTCTGCAATTTTAATTTCATGCATCAAGCGCTCACCTGGATAATAAGGGAATACATTTTTGCAAATTTTAATTTCATGCATCAGGCGCCCACTTGGATAACAAGGGAATACATTTTTCCAAATTTTAATTTCATGCATCAGGCGCCCACCTGGATAACAACGGAATATATTTTGCAAATTTTAATTTCATGCATCAGGCACCCACCTCGATAACAAGGGAATACTTTTCTGCAAATTTTAATTTCATGCATCAGGCTCCCACCTAGATAACGAGGGAATACTTTTCTGCAATTTTAATTTCATGCATCAGGCGCCCACCTGGATAACAAGGGAATACTTTTCTGCAATTTTAATTTCATGCATCAGGAACATGAGTAACATCGTAACATGAAAAGCCCATATTGGGGCAGAAGAAGAGTTTGTTGTTTTGTTTTGTTTTAAGCAGTTCTTAGTTGGAAGACAAGAGGTATCATCGAAAATCAAAAAGAGGGGGAAGCAAGAAAAAGAAAACCAACAAAAAGAGATTCAGCATCACAGAAAGTCAAGGAAAAGAGACAATGAAGAGTAAAAGACAAGAAGCTAGATAGGAACAACTGTAATTCGTAGAATCATAGTTTAGAATAGCTTCTTCATTTTGCATTTTATCCCCCGGGGTAATAAGGAGTAAGTCAGCAAGTCTCAACAGTGTCAATGCAACAGTGAGTCTGGTAGTTTTTAACTGCCAGACCTTCCCGAACTACACTACCCTGATTCCTGTTTAGCCCAGGATATGTAGGCAACATCTGAAGCAGGGTGCGGTCAAAAAGGTTTTCAAGAAAATGCTTTCACGGAATATGCCAATGTGCAAAAATCTCTCATTACTGCTCACTTATCTTTGCACTGAAACTCTTCGTGTTCCCAAGCAAAGAGGGGCAGCTGTGAGCACATGATTTTTGCACTAGGTAAGTAAATTCCAAAATTAAAATAAAATAATATTTTTGAGTGTAATTGCATGTCTTGTTTAAAATTAGATACATTTTGTGTATTTGAATAACTAGAAATTAGAAAATTAAAAAAAATAGGAGAAATACATGTATTTTGGATCAAGTAGTTAAAATGAAAATTAACAAAAAAAATAGCTTTAATCGGCGGAAAATAAAAAATATAGTGGAAAATTGCCAAAAAATCTCATAAAATAAGTGAAAGTAGGAAATTAACTAACTTAGATAATATAAAAAGAAAAAATGAAAATACAAAAAAGAATTTGTCCCAAAATAATTAAATAATACTAACAAGAGGTATCATCGAAAATCAAAAAGAGGGGGAAGCAAGAAAAAGAAAACCAACAAAAAGAGAGTCAGCATCACAGAAAGTCAAGGAAAAGAGACAATGAAGAGTAAAAGACAAGAAGCTAGATAGGAACAACTGTAATTCGTAGAATCATAGTTTAGAATAGCTTCTTCATTTTGCATTTTATCCCCCGGGGTAATAAGGAGTAAGTCAGCAAGTCTCAACAGTGTCAATGCAACAGTGAGTCTGGTAGTTTTTAACTGCCAGACCTTCCCGAACTACACTACCCTGATTCCTGTTTAGCCCAGGATATGTAGGCAACATCTGAAGCAGGGTGCGGTCAAAAAGGTTTTCAAGAAAATGCTTTCACGGAATATGCCAATGTGCAAAAATCTCTCATTACTGCTCACTTATCTTTGCACTGAAACTCTTCGTGTTCCCAAGCAAAGAGGGGCAGCTGTGAGCACATGATTTTTGCACTAGGTAAGTAAATTCCAAAATTAAAATAAAATAATATTTTTGAGTGTAATTGCATGTCTTGTTTAAAATTAGATACATTTTGTGTATTTGAATAACTAGAAATTAGAAAATTAAAAAAAAATAGGAGAAATACATGTATTTTGGATCAAGTAGTTAAAATGAAAATTAACAAAAAAAATAGCTTTAATCGGCGGAAAATAAAAAATATAGTGGAAAATTGCCAAAAAATCTCATAAAATAAGTGAAAGTAGGAAATTAACTAACTTAGATAATACAAAAAGAAAAAATGAAAATACAAAAAAGAATTTGTCCCAAAATAATTAAATAATACTAACAAGAGATATCATCGAAAATCAAAAAGAGGGGGAAGCAAGAAAAAGAAAACCAACAAAAAGAGAGTCAGCATCACAGAAAGTCAAGGAAAAGAGACAATGAAGAGTAAAAGACAAGAAGCTAGATAGGAACAACTGTAATTCGTAGAATCATAGTTTAGAATAGCTTCTTCATTTTGCATTTTATCCCCCGGGGTAATAAGGAGTAAGTCAGCAAGTCTCAACAGTGTCAATGCAACAGTGAGTCTGGTAGTTTTTAACTGCCAGACCTTCCCGAACTACACTGACCTGATTCCTGTTTAGCCCAGGATATGTAGGCAACATCTGAAGCAGGGTGCGGTCAAAAAGGTTTTCAAGAAAATGCTTTCACGGAATATGCCAATGTGCAAAAATCTCTCATTACTGCTCACTTATCTTTGCACTGAAACTCTTCGTGTTCCCAAGCAAAGAGGGGCAGCTGTGAGCACATGATTTTTGCACTAGGTAAGTAAATTCCAAAATTAAAATAAAATAATATTTTTGAGTGTAATTGCATGTCTTGTTTAAAATTAGATACATTTTGTGTATTTGAATAACTAGAAATTAGAAAATTAAAAAAAAATAGGAGAAATACATGTATTTTGGATCAAGTAGTTAAAATGAAAATTAACAAAAAAAATAGCTTTAATCGGCGGAAAATAAAAAATATAGTGGAAAATTGCCAAAAAATCTCATAAAATAAGTGAAAGTAGGAAATTAACTAACTTAGATAATACAAAAAGAAAAAATGAAAATACAAAAAAGAATTTGTCCCAAAATAATTAAATAATACTAACAAGAGATATATATATATATATATATATATATATATATATATATATATATATATATATATATATATATATATATATATATATATATATATATATATATATATATATATATATATATATATATATATATATATGTGCGTGTAATAAAAACTGGGCCAAGTGCAATCCAATTGGTTGGCCCAGTGTGTTAGCCCAAAAGGTCCGGTCCAGTTCACTAGGTAATGATTGATCTCAGCCGTTCATTGCACCAAATCCAATGGCTGAGAATCAATCCGGAATTAATTAGATTGATTAAGTTTGAGATAGAATCTGAGCCGTCCATTTAAGCTGATCTAACGGGTGAAGGTTGTGGTCTCATTACCAATGATACGACATCGTTTTAGTAACGCTAATGACAGCCGTTGATCACCATCAATCCAATGGTCAGGATCACCTCAGCCTTTACGAGTATAAAATGCTTTGGTCTGTTGAGACCGATCATTCTTACAAGATCAAACCCTAGCCGCCTAGGATTCTCCCTTCTTCTTCACCTTCTTCTTCATCTCCCCCTTCTGCAACCTTGCCGGCCATGGAGGCCACCACCTCCCACGGTGGTCTCCTGCCACACCCCATACCCCAAACCACCCTTTCCTTCTTCTCCATCTCAAACCTCACCCAAAACTCCAAGAAAACCCTAAAAGCCTTCCCTGTTCTTGAGACTCCAGTTATCGGAGTCCATCTCCGGTGACCACAACCTATGAGAACCCACCCCAAATCAACAACACGGACTCCCAATAGCCTGATCTATCACCCTACCCCACTGCTTTCCCTCGAATCTACCCTTATCTCTTCGAATATCCAAAAGAAAGTCGTCGGAACCCTAACTCCGGCGACTCAAACTAAACTCCTTCCCAATATCTCACCTTTACCCCCTCTGAATACCCTCTCCAAACCAAAATCATTAAAAGACTTCGTCTTGAAGTCCAACGAAAACCATAAAAAAAGAAATAGAGAAAAGAAATAAGGAAAAGAAGAAAAGTAGTCTGAAAAAAAAAAGAGAATGAAAGAGAGGGAGAAGGAAGCTCAAGGGACCGGCCCTGCAAGCTAAGTCCCCTACCCCTCTGTGTTTTATTGCTTTCTTTCGTCCGTTCATTTTCATGTTTTTCTTCTGTTTTGTTGTTTCGATCTTGTTTTGTTTCTCTGAGTTAAAAGATCTGTCTCGATTTCACTTCTGTTCTTCTCTTCTGTTTCTTTAACTTTAGTACTAGTTTAGTTGCTTGACTTTCACTTTTCTTCATCTTTATATTATGTTGTTTTGCAATATCTTGACTGTTCTTCTTGTTCTTTCTTTGCATGTTTAGTGAAAGTTTAGTCGTTTTCTTTCATTAGGGTTATCTTGTGGTTTGCTTCTTTGTTCTTAAAGATCTCCCTGTTCTTCTTCACCCTTTGTTTGTATTTAGGGTTTTCCTATTTGTTGGTCTTCAACATCTCATCTGTTTGATTTTCGATATCTCTTCTATTTCTCTTCATATTTAGTTTAGCTGTTTGACTCTTGTTAGGGTTTTTTCTATTAGCTGTTTTTCTCTTCTCTTAACTACATGATTTAGGGTTAGCAGTTTGATTCTCATATTAGCTCAAGGGTTTTTGCTTTAATAATATCTCTTGTGTTCTTTCATTTGCTAAATAGCATGTTAATCTAATTTAGTGACTATGTTTTTCTCTTCTGTCACTTTGCATGATAGATTTAGGATTCTTCTTCACTGTTTCTCCATGTTCTTTTTTTCTTCATCTTCATCTTATCTATCACATGTATTTATCAAGCTAAGGTTAGTGTTTGAAAGTGGATTCTGGTTACCATTCTTATGTTACTCTGCCAAGGTCTATTGTTCTTATGTCTAAAATAAGCCATGTTTCATTTCTTGTTGACTGTTTTATGAGATCTAGTCTCTATTAAGACTATGTCCATGAACTTTAAGGGTTTTGGGTCTTACAGTGAATTATCTAACATAAATTGGTTGTAACTAAGTCTGATTGATGTTAATTGACACTTTGCTACACGAAATTGAGTTATGTGAGTTGATTGATTAAGATTCAACATTATCAAACTTCCCTTCTGAGTTTTAATTGATTGATGAACAATGTTTGGTTTCATGTGGCTATGTGTGCAATTGTATATTGAAATGGCTGAGTTTGCAATAGTTTGTTGTTAGTATGAGCAGTGTTAATGCCCATTAGTCTTAGGGAATTGGTTATAGCTGCAATAGTACTACGTTTCATGAAAATGGCTAGTTATGAAATAGGTTAAAATTGAAAAAATAGGTTATAACATAAATAAGTGACCAAGAGTGGTCAATTTTGCAATTGGCCAACTCTGCAAGGTCCTACACATACTGGCCCACCCTTAAATGGGCTAGTTGTGTAAATTGGTTTAAGTCTGCAAGTTCAGACTTACCAAGGCTCAAATTGAGCCCTGAATCACAGGTGGCTAGGTCTGCAAAGGCCTTAGCCCAGCCTGTGTTCAGCAAATGGGCTTCAATTGCCCGATCCAAGTCTCAATTTGAGACTGGCTAAATTTTAAATAGGCTAAGTATAACAATAAAGCAGGCTAGTCCTGCAATTAGCTAAAAATGAAATAAAAGTTTTAATTAACAGAAAATGAAACAAAAAGGGTTAAAATTGAAATAGTTCTTTAAGATAAAACTAGCCAGTCCTTAAATATCAAAGCAAGGACTGACCCTTAGTTAAATAAGTCTAAAAATGCAAAAAACGTGACCTAGGTAGGTCGGGTAATCCAGCAGTGTCCTTAAGGGCATAAAAGTAACACAAATTGGTAAAATGGTAGATTATATAGAACACATAGGGACATGGGAGTCATTTGTACTCCTGATTTCTGCAATTTTGCAGAGATTGAGGGGTATAATGGTCTCCCTAAAAAGGGAAATCAGTAAAAATCTATAACTAATAAGGACACTTTGGTAAAAGCTTAGGAATAGAATCAAAAGGTACCTTCCAGCACATGCTCGAAGGGATCTTATAACAGAAAAAGGGGTGTAAGTGTAGACTTAGTAATTTTTAAGGGGGAAGAAATGGAATTAACTTCTATTCTTTTCCCCCAAAAAATCTGTCATTCTATACCTATAAATACCCCCTAAAAAGCTGAATAGGGGCTGGTTTTTTGAAGAGAAAAATTCAGAGTTAATACAATAAGCAAAAATAGCAAATAGTTTTCTGGATATTTTGAGTGAGAATCTCTAGTGAAGCTGTCTGTTTTTGTGGGATTTCTGCTCGATTTCTTATGTGATTTCTTATTTGTTGTTGCTGTGGTTTTCTACTCATCTGAGAATCAATTTTATACTGTTGCATTGCCTTGCTTGAGTCCATTTGCTGTTGCTTGCTCTTGTCTCACTTAGACTCATCGATTACCTTTGCTGAACCAAGTACATTCCATGTTCGATTGAAGATGTAATGCTGAATTGTTGAATAGAAATGAAGTTCAAGTGTCAAAATTATCTGTTATTATGTATTTTTAGCTTACTCTTTTCGTTAGTAGTTTAGTAGTTTAGATATGTATTTTTATGTAGTATGGCATGTATAAGTAGAAAAACAAAACAAAAACAATGTAATAGCTAGATATGATAGTAGTAGTATAGTCATATATGGTAAGTCACCTAGTTAAAAGTAGGTAAAACCTTAAAATGAGTTAATTAGCTGTAGTCTAAATTGCTAACAACTTCATCGCAATCTGAATACAAGTCGTGCCCATATAGTTAACCACATCTGTTGAATAAGTATAAAGATACAAATAGGTTCAAAAAGAGAAAAAGAGAAATATCAATTCATTCACAATTGGGTTAATAACACGGTAATGAGCTAAAGTCGTAGTAGAATCAGTGGTATAGTTGTGCTTAAGTCTTTGAATCACTCAAATGTAGATACTCGGGTTATTATGATTAAGTAACTAGACTGTTTAAATTATGCTCACGTGGTTAGTCTGTTTTAGAGATCAATGTCCAGATTTGAGTAGGTTTAAAAGGGGAAACAACCAGATGAAGTAACAATTAGGGCGAAACTGGCTTTGAGAAATTCAGATAAGCTTAATTCGTATTAAAATCAGTAGTAAAACAGTGTAGCTGTAAATAACTCATCTCATCTTTAGACAATCGTCATGCTTTTCATATATAGTATAATAACCTCTTGATCTCTTAGTTAGTAAGTAATTCGGGTGTTAGCATAGATTCATTATTAGAAACAAAAGTGAGGTCAATCTTTTAATTCGATTCTCAGGTGTATTAGACTTGTTATGAGTTAAAATTAACACTGATAATTTGTATACTGATCCTCCCCTTTGATAAATAAAAGTGCAATTTGAATTCATCATTGATTCCAGATGTTTATGTTTGACTTCAGTTATCTACTTTCATTATTATTGTTCCAATTTGGTTTGGGCCCAAAATGTAACGTGGGCCTGAACTATCACACGAAGCTGGATGGACTCTCGAGCAGAAGCCTGAAGACGGCCTGGGTCATTAAGACCTGGGCAGATCTAGTGTCTATTTAAATATGGGTACAAAGGCCCAGGCCCGATAAAGGCAATGACAATGTCCTGGGCCCAATTCTGAAATGATAGTTGAAATATCACTAAGGAAAAAACATGTATAGTAAAATATAGTGAAACAATAGGGTTGAACTATTAAAATTTAATTGGGACGAGCCTCACATGACACCAAATAGCGGGGCCCCCTTTTAGTAATAAAGTGAAATGTAAATAGACTCGGTAAAGCTACTAGTAAATTTCATAGCTTCTCCCAAAAGATTAAAAGCCTATAGACACTATTAGGCACAATTTAATATACCTTCCTTAAATACGAGTGTGCACTTGGTGCGACTCAAATCCTAAATCCCGGCAAAGCCGAAAGGTACTAAAGGTCACAGGCATACTGGTTGCGGTGTGACTCGAGGTGCGTTTTCGCGATGTCGCAATTTCTTTAAAAAATATTAAAAGTTAAAGCACATACATATTGTTTAAAATTTATAACAAGTCAATTAAGATTGAGAACGACGGTTGAGCGACCGTGCTAAAACCACGAAATCCGGGAGTGCCTAACACCTTCTCCCGGGTTTACAGAGTTCCTTATCCAAGTCTTTGTTTCGCAGACTGTAATAACAGAGTCAACTTCCTCGGATTCGGGATTAACCGGTGACTGGGACACCATTATCTTCCCAAGTGGCGACTCTGAAAATTAAATAAAAATCCCGAACCGATTGTCCTTTATGTGGACAAAACTCCTTCCTCTTTGTTGTTATATCCGTCTCGGGTATTTTAACACTGAGGATGTATCTTTCCAAACGGATCGGTACAAAAGCCATTCTTCTTGTGGGGTAGTAAAAAGGGAGGTGTGACACCATGCGATACAGGGGAATGGATATGGGCCGAGTGCTCGGCACCAGGTCAATACCAAAATCAATATCCCTGTCCGGTGGCATGCCCGTCAAGTCTACCGGAAACACATCAGGAAAATCCCTCACAACAGGAATAGAATTAATGCTAGGAGTGTCAACTTCAACATCTCTTACAAATGCCAAATATGAAACGCAACCCTTCCCAACCATACGCTGGGCCTTTAAAAAAGAAATGACTCTACTCGGAACATAGTCAGTCATACCTCGCCATTCGATCCTCGGGATACTCGGCATAGCCAAAGTGAATGTCTTAGCATGACAGTCTGGAATAGCATGACCCAGAGATAACCAATCTATGCCCAAAATAACATCAAAGTCTACCATGCTTAATAGCAATAAATTAACTCAGGTCTCCAGACCCCCAATAGTCACAAGACAAGATCGATACACATGGTCGATAATAATAGTATCACCCACCGGGGTAGATATGTGCATAGGTAAAGTAAGACACCCTCGGGTCGTACCCAAATGATAAGAAAAATATGAGGACACATAAGAATAGGTAGAATCAGGATCAAATAAGATAGAGGCATCCATGTGGCAGATTGAGATAATACATGTAATAACCACATCTGATGCAATGGCAGCATAAAATCGAGCTTGGCCACCACCGGATCGACCTCCACCCCTAGGGTGGCCCCTGGATGCCTAGCCTTCACCCCTAGCTGACTGGGCAGGTGCAGAAGAAGCTGGAGTAGAAGACGATGGTTGATCCCTCTGCTGAGACTGATCACCACGAAGTCGAGGACACTATCTCCTCATATGACCAAACTCACCGCACTCGTAGAAACTACCACGTGCTCAAGAAGGGAACCCCTCGCACCATAATGACCAGCCGATGCACTAGGCACAGAAGAACCCTAAGCTGAAGGGGCATAAGATGAGCTCTAAGCTGGGAGGGCACTAAGTGAAGGCTGTCCCTATTAGAACCCACTGATGACCATGACCTGAAGATGCGCTAGTATACTCTAGAAAACCAAAATAAGGAGGCCTGAAGGAACGACCTCTACCACGCTGGAACTGGCCCCTAGATGGAGCACCACTGAAGCTACCTGATCCCTCAGGCCTCTTGGCCTCCCTCTCCTCACGCTCCCTACAGCGAAACGTCTCAATATCATAAGCAATGTCAACTACCTCCTCGAATGAGGCATTGAATAATCTCTCTAGTTATCAGAATATAGAGTGAATAGTTGAGGCCATCCACGAACCTTCTAATCCTCTCCTGATCTGTCGGGATCATCCAAGTAGCATGACAGGCCAACTATGAAAATCTCATATTGTACTGGGTCATAGACATGTCCCTCTGGGTCAACCATCCAAACTAACGACGCAGCTCCTCTCTACGGGACTGTGGTACGTGCTTCTCTAGAAAGAGAGGGGAGAACTGCTGCCATGTAAGCGGCGCTGCACCAACAGGCCTACACTTCTCAAAATCCTCTCACCAAGAAATGCAACCCCTGAGAACTGGAAGGTAGTACAACGCTCGACTCCAAAATCCCTACGGTGTGAAGCATACGCTAACACTTGTCAAGAAAACCCTGGGCATCCTCGCCCTCAACACCACTAAATGTAGAGGCTGGAGCCTACCGAATCTCTCAAGACGACGCTGCTCATCGTCGAGCATAGTTGGAACCATATAGTCATTAACTGGGGCAACTGGCTAAGCTGGAGCTGCTCTCGGTGTCTGCAATCCCTGTACAATCTGCTCATGTGTGCGAGCAACGGGGGTCTGATTGCTTCCCCTGGCATGTGAAGTAGCTGCGGTAGTAGCGGCTGAGACCACTTGAGCCAGGCCAGTGCAAAATGATAGTATTTGAGTCAAAGCCTCCTAGAGACCCGGAATCACAATGAACGTTATCGATGCCTGAAGAGGTGCTGCTGGAGCATCCACACCTGGAGTCTGGTCCTGAACTGGGGCAGCTGGAGGATTAACAAGTGCTGCCCTCACTGGTCTGCCTCGACCACGACCTCTAGTGGCCTGAGTAGGTGGTATTGGTGGTTGTCTGCCACGTTCGGTAGCGCGATTCCCCGCCATATGTGAGAGAATATAATTCAGAAGTTTAGTTCTCAGATCAACAAAGTCGCACGACAAGAATTTCAAGAATATGAAATTTTTTTTCTAAAGGTTCTGCAGCCTCTCGAGGATAAATACAGACGTCTCTGTACCGATCCGTGAGACTCTACTAAACCGGCTCCTGATTCGCGAGACCAAGTAACCTAGGTTTTGATACCAACTTGTCATGACCCCAACCCCGGTCATGATGGCGCCCAACACAGCGATAGGCAAACCCGACCATATACAACGTTAACCCAAATCCTTACTCAGATTTTAGATAATTAACACAGGAAACGTTACTAAGTCATCACATTCAAGTTCTCATTTTATAGTAAAGCATGCGGAAGTTTAAATAAAATAACATAACATAGACCAATAGAATCCGGTGTCGCGAACACGAGCCTCTAATATAGAATATATACCTAATACAAGTTTGTCTAGGATAAAATACGGAACAAAAGGATAGAGATAGAAGGGGGAGATCAAAGCTGCAAATGCCATGCAGCTACTTCGATGCTCCAGAATGATGATGTGCTTCTACTCAAGTCCTCACTCAGCCTGTGGGGTACCTGGATCAGCACACAAGGTGCAGAGAGTAATGTGAGTACTCCGACCCAGTGAGTAATAAACATAAATAAAGGCTGAGAGTAAGAAATCATGGAGTAAAATAAAATAAGCTATAAATGGCAGTCCAGAACATTTAATCATGAAGAAACACACCGATGAAATAAGGTGCATAACTACTATGACAAGTAAAACCAGATAAATATAAATGCATGAATGCGATGCAACACATAGAATAGTACACTCTAGTACCCGCTGCGGAGTAAAGTCCGATCTATTTAACATCAATGGCGCTCACTAGGGATGCGTACAGACTCCGGAGGGGCTCTTAAAGCCCAAGCGCAAATAATCAAGCTATCTAGTGGCACCAACCAGGCTCTCGGTCTCAATATCAATATAGCACCACTGTAGCACGCAGCCCGATCCATACTCAGTCCAAAAATTCATATAAGCCTCAGGGGCAATATTAAAATAATAAGTTCTCATCTCAGAAGGTCAGTAAAATAGTGTTCAAGTTTTGAAATCTTAGAAAAATGGCCGAGCATTCAAAACAGTATTTAAACTTAGGACTGAAATCAATTAACAAGTTAAATAATGTGAAAACAGTGATAGTAATCCCTAAAGGATTTAAATAATCGGCAGAAAGCCCAAATATGACAATTTATTCCAAGTAGGATGATTTCCAAACAATTCTCAATCGATAACACTGTATAAACATCACTCGAGACGGACCAGGACACAGTCTCCAACTACTAACGATCCCGCACTCATCATAGAGCGCGTGTCTCACCTCAATATAGCGTACAATATGAAATTCCGGGGGTTTCAAACCCTCATGACATCATTTACATCTATTACTCACCTTAAACCGGTCAAAAGTCTAGTTCGCTATGCATTTTCTTCTCGTATCGACCTCCCCATGCATCGAATTTGATCAAAACCACAAGGAATATGTTAAAATAGGCTAAAAGAACATAACCCGATCAAAAAGACTCGAAAATTATCAAAAATCACGAAGTTGGCAAAACCCGAGCCCCCGGCGTACTTCTCAAAAAATATAAAATTTACATCACCGGATTCCTCATGCCGCCACGAGTCTATACATATCAAATTTACCAGAATCCGACTTCAAATGCTCCATCAAATCTCAAATTTTCATTGTGAGCACGTAATTTTTACCCCACGCGAGCTACTCCCAAATGAAATCAAAACAAAATGGTTTGTTTTACTGTGGGCATTTTTGTGTATTCTTGTGAGTTTTTGCATTTTTTAGGGCTCACACTTGTTCGTCTAAGTAAATAATTAATCAGAAAAACAGAAAAATATATATGTGCATTTGTGTTCTTTGTCAATTGGTTGATTTTATATTGAATTAATGAAGCATTTGTTTTACTACTCAATTTTGTTTTCGAAGTGGCTTTTATTTAAAGTGAATATTGTTGAAGCAAGAGGCTAAAAATGCAAGCTCCCCAGGCCCAAATGCTGTGCTCCACCCGGTCCGTTCAATAAGCCTCTAAGACTCGTGAAACGACGTAGCAGGGCATTGAAGCTACGTCGTTCTGGCACTGGCATATCTCGACCGTAGAAGCCATCCCTAATCCAACGGTGGAGATTTGATTCATCCTCACCCGTTCCAGGTAACCCGATCCAGGTCCGGACCGACCCAGTCCCGCATAGACACACAAACGGCGTTGTTTGGATAAGTGGAAGATCCAGGCCGTTGATCTCATTTGATCAAACGGCCAGGATTAAATCCCAACCCCACTATATATACTAAAAGACCTACCCAGCCCCCCTAAGCCAGACCCCCCCCCCCCTTTCTCTCCTTCATCGTCTCTCTCACAGAGACGATTAACCCCCGCCGTGCCTCCGCCGCACTCCGCCCTGCCGGAAATCGCCTCATGGCGGTTTCGGTAGGCCAATGGCCACCAAATTAACACCATAGACTCCCCTCACTTCCCTCTCTTTGAATCCATCCTTCGTTTTCCTCGAATAATCCCCAAAACCTTCGAATATCGAATCAAAGTTTCGTCAGAAACAAAAACTTATGCCAAACCGCCCCAAACTCATCCCAAGCACTCCTCACACCTCCCTCACACCCCTACTAACCCTGGTTTGGTTCGAATCAAGCCCGAACTACCCAAACCCCGAATCCGAGCCCCAAGAACCCTAGAATTCTAAAATTAGGGATTTTGTTCGATTTTAAGTAATTGGAGTCAATAGACTTTAATTGGAGTGTTTTTCATTTGAAAAACACTTCAATTAAAGTTCGTTTACTTCAAAAGGTGAAAAACTCGAAGCCTTCGGAACCGGGTCTATTTGATTTCGATTTCTTTTTGAGGTAATGTTCTTCTTTCTGTTTAATTCAATTTGTTTTGTATTTGTTTAGTCTTAGATTGATTGAATTCTTCTCAATTTTCTTTGGCCGTCTCTATTCCGTTTTCTTTCTTCTCCAAGACCTCTTTGTTTGGTCAATTGCTTTTCTGTATTGCTTATTTGAATATGTTAGTTATAGGATATGAACTCGCGTCGATTAGCGTCGTCGAATAGTTAACTTCGCGTATGTCCGGCATTTGCCGAGATTTTCAGAATCATTATTTAGCCAACTAATCTGTTATCCTTGTTATGTGTTGTAGTTGATTAAATGTCGTCGTTTGAATTCACGAGTTTCGTTGTTTGAAAGCCCGAGCAGTGGGTCATCACTGTGTTGAATTGTTTGATTGGGTAGTTTCTGATTTGTATTGATTCTGGATCTTGAATTAACAATGATGTTTGGATATAGTTGTTTGTTAGTATAGGATTGAATGGTGTAATTGAAAAAAGATAGTGCACTAAGACTGCTGTTGGAACCTGCTGTATAGCAGAGTTCACCACCAATTGTCCCCTGCTGATAATGTTATTTAAAAGAACCCATGATCAGACACAATATAGTGGCAAAACCAGTGTCAGGACTGCCAGAGAATATCATGGGCTGGCAGAGAAGGGTATGGGCAGGGGGGTCTTCTGATTATTGTATCTTAGGGTGTCTTGGTTTCTCAAGTATAAGTATAGGGTTAAAGGGAATAGGCAGGGTCTGGTTTTTTCTCTGAAAAAAAAAAGAAGCAGACATTAGGGAGATTGAGAGAGCAATATAGACATTGGACCTACATTAAGTTCAAACATACACAGTGATATAGAGATCAAAAATAGTTACTGCTTCATTGGGCTATCATCTGAAGTTCACAGGGGTCTTTTTTCATCTATTGCTGGTTTGGTTGTTCTGCTGTGTGAGGTTTTTGATACTGGTTTTGCTGTTGGTTGTGTTTGGACACTGCTGTGGTTTGTTTTGTTTGTTGTTGGTGTCAAACTGGGCTGCTGGTTCACTGGTTGGTGGTGCTTAAGTATTTCTGGTTCATCTGTTTGCTGAGTGTGGTGTTTATTTCACTGAGTGTGGTATTTATTTCACTAAGTGTGGTGGTTTGGACTACTACTGGTGGGTTGTTATATTTGTTGTTGTGCTGTGTTTGTTTGCTGGGCTACTGCTACTGTTTTTCTCCTGTTGTTGCTGCTGGTCCATTACTGCTGTTGTTGTGAATTGCTTGCCACCACTGACTTCCTTTTCTTTATTCTTCCATACTCCAGGTACACATTTCTGTAATTACAGCTTCTTGGTTTGAAAAAGAATGAAGCCTGATTCCCTTTTTTAGACCTGTTTAACACATGTAGTTGTCCAATGTTTCTTATGTTTGTAGGAGTACACGTAATTAAATCTATCCTACTGATTTGGGGTTGAGAAGAATGCATTCATGAGTTTTAAGATGGAAATGTATTTAGATCGAAAATGCACTGTCAGTGGATATGTATAGAAATCTGAGTTGTTCCTGTGATATCTATGCTTAAATCTTCTCTATTCATGGCATGTGATTCCCAAATTTGTCCATACCCGATCTTGTGTTAAAGTTGAGATTAATTATCTGTCCAAGTAGGAAGTTTAGGACGATTTGATCACCCGTGAGGAATGATATCTTAAACTTGCAAAAAATGTATGACATTAGCTCTTTGAGGATTATTTGAATTCAAAGCGAGTTCTTTCCATATAATTGTCCACCATAGACTCAAACCTACTCACTTAATTAATTAATCGTATGTTTGCTCGAATTGGTTGTAGTTGAGTAGGATTTTGTCACCTGGTAGGAATTAGTGAGTTATTATTCAACTGAATGACGTAATTAGGTTAAAGGAGTCGGGGGTGCATTTCATGTGACCCGACCCCAATTTCGAACAAGAGTAAATAAAGCGTGTCAAGAACCACAGGCGCATTTCATGTGGTGTGGCTCGTAGCAAGTTTTAAATAATTTGGAATCAACTCCTAAATAAAATACAGTGGGATGTAGTTCGCTTTAGATTTGAATTAGAGGTGCGCCTCGCCCAATAGTTACACAAATCGCAAGGCCCTCATAAATGTACATATAAAATACTTAGATTTCGACATGTGTCGTTTCTTAGCGAATATCACGTCCTTCTCAAAAGTGTAAATAAGTAATCGCTCCAGGCGTGTATTTTAATTCTATCTTCTTAAATACGGGTGTGCATTTCATGCGACCCAAATCCAAATCCCAAAATGTTGAATAAGAATGTGTCGAGGATCCGGGTGCATTTCATGTGACGCGATTCGAAAACATATTTTTAAGCAACTTTCTCTTTCGTAAATCATAATAAATAATAAAAGCGGTAAAGGGATATTAATTTGCACTAAGTACATAACTGTAAAAAGCAGATAAATAAGCCGAACACGACAGTTGAGCGACCATGCTAGAACCACGGAATTCGGGAATGCCTAATACCTTCTCCCGGGTTAATAGAATTCCTTATCCGGATTTCCGGTTCGCGGACTGTTAAATAGAGTCATTCTTTTCCTCGATTCGGGATTTAACCGGTGACTTGGGACACCATAAATCTCCCAAGTGGCGACTCTGAAATAATTAAATAATTCCCGCCTCGATTGTCCTTTAATTGGAAAAACTCTTTGCGCCCTCGCGGGTGCGGTAAAAAGGAGGTGTGACAGCTCTGGCGACTCCACTGGGGATATAATTTAGAATTCAAGCTCGGAATAATTGTTGTATTTGGCTTATTTATTATCCGATTTTTATTGCATGTTTGTATTAATGTGCTAAATATTGTTTTTACTGCTTTGTATTTTGTGAACTGTACATATAAATTGTGCCGGAACCAATCTCCTCTCCGAGTCTTCTAAATCATGAAGAAGGGTGCACTTCGTGTGACTTCTTTTCTCTATAGTGTCTAATTCCCATTTTAGAACGAGGTTTGGATAAGTTGCAAAACCGGTGAAGCTTCTGTATTCCCGGGTTGTTGCCTCCCCCTCGGCTCGAGCTGTCCGCTCGGGTAAGCCAAGTCTAGAACAATAAACCCAGATTTTTGAACCTAGAATAACAAAGCTTCATGCCGGATCCCTAGTAGGAACGTCTATTTGCATCATGTTGCATTTGGCTTAGGGGACTCAACACGGGGGTTGGGTCCGTCTAGGACAGGTGACCTGAAATGAAAAAACTATCCTGCTGCATCCTGTTTGTCTTACGCATTTATCGGTTATAGACTTGCATGCTGACCGACTTTAGATAAGGAAAATTAAAAAAAAAAAAAATAGCCATCGTCTTCTTATGAATAAATAAATAATGTCGTTTGTTTCGTTAAAACCGAACTACGTGGGTTTGATTCTCATTGGATGTGAGATACGTAGGCAACCTCCATCAGGTCCAACTTCACCTTTTGAAAAATAGCCAAAATATCAAAACTAACTTTTGTACTAAATAAGTCGGTGACGCTGTTATCAAAAATAGCCGAATGTTCCCGAAAGGGACGCCGGAAGGCTGATTTCGTATAAACGGCCACCTTTGGGTCAATTTTGATTTCGATCAATTTACCCCACAGCCTTAAAAGCCTTCGTCCCCGAGACGTTGAAAGGCCGTGATTGAAAACTGATTTTTTATTTTTAGCAAAACAAAGTTGTTTTTCTTATTTCAATCACCTTAATAAATGTGCAGGATGAGCACGAATCAGAATAAATCATTTTCAATCTTTAGCGAGGTCCCTCAGCAGCTCCGTATATGGTGGAACGATTTGGAAGACAGTAGCAAAAAGGTAGTGGGGAGAATTTTGGGAGGTTTGGTTGATCTGTTGCATATCGAGCCGAGGAAAGACATCATCAATGCACTGGTATCTTTCTGGGATCCGACCCGCAATGTGTTCCGTTTTGTCGACTTTGAACTGACGCCCACGTTAGAGGAAATTGCGGGCTATGCAGGACTAAATGGGAAATTAAGAGGGCAATACCTGCTCTCACTAAGACCGGTATCTCCACATGGGTTTCTGGATTTGCTGAGCATTAGTCGGAAGGTGAAAAATGATGACTTGCTGAAAGGATATTGCGATCTCCAATTCTTATACCAACGGTACGGCACTCATCGGGGTTTTGAAGAGTTAAACCTTGGACTAACTCACGCAGGGAATAGAACCAAGTGGGAGGCCAGACGAATTCTAGCATTCATAACGACATTCTTGGGGATTGTGATTTGTCCACGCGAAGATAAGAAAATAGAGATAAGTCTGGCAGGAATAGCCGATGTTGCAATCAAAAAGGCTACCAGCACGGTGGTCCCTTTGGTTTTGTCCGAAATCTATCGAGCCTTGACTGTATGCCGAGAAGGGGCAATTTCTTCCAAGGATGCAATCTGTTACTCCAATTATGGATGCAAGAACACCTCCATCACCGAACACAATACATGAACCATGGGTTGACCGGAAAAAACTGTATCAGGGGTTTCGAAGAACGAATGATGGGTGCTGTATTCCCTGAAGGCGTCGAGGCATGGCTTGCACGACTGAGCTCAATAGAAGCCGATCGGATTGAATGGGCGTTCGGGTGGTTACCCGATACTGAAGTAATATATATGGCAGCCGAGGAGTGTTATATCCTTCTGATGGGGATCCGCAGTGTCCAACCATATGTTCCTCATCGTGTATTACGTCAACTAGGAAGGTTTCAGGTTATTCCTACCGATCAAAACCTGAGGAAGTACGCCGTTGAGTTGAGCCCAGGAGTCGTATTCCCCGAAGAGAAGATTAGAAAACTGTGGCATGAATGTAGGTTCCTTGAGCCTAAAACCATGGTCCGGGAACTAGCTAAGGGAGAGGTGGACCCAAAGTACAATGTGTGGTTCGGGAAAAGATTTCGGATTCGTCGGAAATGTTCTAAAAGAGCCCATGTCCAACAGTTCACGGAAGATTCACAGGAACAATGGAATTGGCTAGCAAAGGAGGAGAGGTACAGGACGAAGATTGGTAGGATAGAACAGCAGGTCCGGGACCTTCAATTCGAGAAGAACATGCAAGCAGCCGCCGACGAAGGAGACAAAAAGAAGTTGGCACAAGAAAATGACCTCTTGAGAGCTCAAATCCAGCAAATGAAAAGGGATGCCGACAGACAGTTGAGGAGTCGGGCAGACGAAAAATTGATAAAGGGCTTGAGAAGCCAAGTCACCGATATCCAAAGAGAATTGGACGAGTCGAAAGCCCAAACAATGAGGATCCGTGCTAGCTGGAGAAAGGAGGCGCATCAACATGCACTTCACCTACGACGGGTGGAAGAAGATTACATTAAGACCATCACTAGTCTAAGGGAGGCAAATGTTATCCTCGGGGAGCGGGTTTTCAAGCAAGCCCGAGATGCTAGAACAGACCTCGACCGTTGCCACAATTTGATGGCCCGACTGCAAGGACAAGTGGATAGGCTCCTAGACCAAGTCACCAACAATGCTCGAAGATTGGGGGCGAAAAACCAGCAAATAGAGCGGCTACTCGGAGAAAGGGACATGATCAAGGATAGAATTGGAGAAATCGGGCACTATGTCACCATGAAGTGCCTAGCTTGTGAACGAATGCCCCGCGCCGACCTTTTCGCTTCAATTATGGGTTATGTTCATCGGATCATGGAAGAGTTGAGGGGACTGCACAAGGACCTCACACCAAGGCCCGCGGCAAGGCCGAATGATGCCTCGCGGGCCCCAGGAATTTTAGAGCATTAGATTTTTGATTGAAAATGTATTTTTGAAATGTTGGGTCAAGCTAGTTGGCATTTTTATCTTTACTTTCCCAAATCAAGCATTTCTTTTTTTTTGCTGATTGTTGTAAGACGTGTTTTGTAACTGCACGGTTTTATTTGATATAAAAGTTACTGAATTTTGCCACAATCTTGTTACCAGAACTACGCTCGGTCTGATTCACGCGGGGTCGTGATACGTAGGCAATCCACATAAGATTCGACCACCACTAAAAGGAAAAGAATGCAAAGGTTAATAACAATAAGGCTTTCAAGGATAAAAGAAAAGAAAGAAAAAAAAAGGGCTGGAATGACGCATGATAAGAGTGCATGTAGAAAAGGTTATTTGGTTAGGTGCATTGCATCCAACGTGCTATAACATATCTGTCAAACTCGGTAAACTAACAAGTTTGTTGCATTTCCGGAAAAGTTTAGCAGTTGGTTTGACAGAATATACTGGCCAGCCATCATTACCGTACTAGATCCAAAGGACCGATTACAATAAGCATGTCTAGTTCCGGTAAGAGCCTCGAGGAAGAAAAATCAGAGTTACAAATCATGAAAGAAGAGGTAGACCGGTTGAAACAGCAAGATAACAGAGATGCACCTGGCCTGGGCCAGGGAACAGTCTTCACCAAACCGCCCTACTCTCGCCTCGGCTCCGGAACATCCGCCCATCGATCCTTCGACAAGCGCCCCGATCTATCCATACTTTCAGGGGGAAAACCCATATGCCACCCACATTCCACCAGCCAAACCAAATCCTCCTCCAGCCACCCCTGTTTTTGTGGCACCTCCACCTGCTCCTCTGCAAAGGCCGGCCAGCGAACCGCATGGTCAGATCCATGACAACTCTTACTATCCTCCAGAGCCTACTTTTAGGGCTCCCGAACCGCAATCACATACCCCTCACTGGGATAATCCGGCAGAACCGGAAAAGTACTTCCAAAGTTCGGAACATGAGGAAGTTATCAGAAAAGTTAAAAGCCTGGAGCAGTCCTTCAGGAACATGCACGGTTTGGGTAATCAGGTCAGTGTCGCTTACAAGGATCTGTGCCCGTTCCCCGACGTCCAATTGCCGGCCGGGTTCAAGATGCCCAAGTTTGACCTATACGAGGGGCACGATGATCCTGTAGCCCACCTCCGAGGGTTTTGTAGTAAAATGCGAGGAGCCGGAGGACGGGATGAGATTCCGATAGCTTACTTCGGTCAGAGTCTGGGAGGATCTGCGCTGGAGTGGTACACTAGACAGGACCCCAGGCAGATGGTTCACGTGGGATGACTTGGCTCAAGCTTTTATCGGGCAGTTCCAGTACAATCTTAAAATAATCCCCGACCGCCTATCATTGCTAAAATTAGAGAAGAAACCCGCTGAGAGTTTCAGGGAATTTGGTTTCCGCTGGAGGGAACAGGCAGCCAGAGTAGATCCGCCGATGAGAGAGAGCGAGATGGTGGATTACTTCTTGCAGACGCTAGAGCCAACCTATTTCGGACATCTGGTAACGTCCGTGGGCAAATCATTCACCGAGGTGATAAAAATGAGGGCTATGATCGAGGAAGGTTTGAAGGCCAACAAAATCATGAGCTATTCAGCATTGAAGGCCACCACTCAGGCTATCCAAAGTGGTACTGGAGGAGCACTGGGGAAAAAAAGGAAAGAGGAAGTCGCGGCAGTCGAGTCCGGGGCATGGTTCAGAAATCGAGGCCCTGCACCCCAATATAGCCCGCCCCAGCCTCACCACCAAAATTACTCCTACAATCCATACAACCACCCGCAACATTACTACCCCGCACCTGATCCCCATTTTACTGTCCACCACGCACAGTCCTATCCTGCACCTCCCGTCCACGCACCGTGGCGTGCATCAAACCCGCAGAACAATTATCCACCCCCAAAAGCTTACAGGAACCCCTCGGGCGCAAGTTTTCGTCCGAACCAGGCATTCAGGGGCGACAGGGCGCCAAGGCCAAAGGCTTTCACTCCCTTGGGGGAATCTTACACCAGTCTGTTCCACCGGTTAAAGCAAGTAGGGTTGCTGAATCCGGTTGAAGCTAAGCTACCAAACCCTCTTCCGAAGAACCTGGACCACTCAGTAAATTGTGCATATTGCTCAGGATGTCCGGGACACGACACGGAAAAGTGTTGGAGGTTGAAAACAGCCATCCAGGAGCTCATCGACACTCGCAGGATTGAGGTCCAGACTCCAACAGAGCCCAACATCAACCAAAACCCACTTCCAACTCATCATGAGACCAACATGATCGAGTTGGTACGGGTAGAAGAAGGAAAGGAGAAAGCCTCCCAGACGGTAATGATGATCAAGTCTAGCGGAGTAGGAGTGAGAAAAGGGCCAAGCCTTGATGAGTCACCCAGTTGCAAGAAGGACATACCAGGAGGGTCGGAAGCAGGAAAGGGAAGTGTGAGCGAAGTACCGGTGAGGCCGGGGGAAGCAAAAATAGTTGTACCAGGGGTAGTAACCAAGCCCGTCTTGACGGTAGCAGGCGCTCGAATGGATCCTTTTATCATCAAACCAGCAATACAGTTGCCAATAACTGATAGCCAAGCTATTCCATGGAATTATGCTCGGATTACGACAACCTACAAAGGAAAGGAAGTGAAGGAGGAAGTTTGCGAAGCGCAAGGTTTGACCCGCTCGGGGAGATGTTTTGCCCTAGCGGAATTGAGGAAGATCACTCCGGCCACATTGAAAAAGCCGGTAACTGACGAAGAGGCGGAGGAATTCCTGAAAAAGATGAAGCTGCATGACTATTCTGTCTTAGAGCAGCTGAAGAAAACGCCTGCGCAAATCTCATTGCTATCCTTGCTGATACATTCTGAAGAACACCGGCAAGCTTTGATGAAAGTTTTGAATGAGGCCCACGTACCTGATAAAATCTCAGTGAGTCATTTGGAGAAGATCACCAATAGGATCTTCGAAGCGAATCGGATCACCTTCACCGATGATGAATTGCCCGAGGAAGGCACCGAGCACAACAAGGCTTTATATCTTACGGTAAAGTGTGAAGAGTCGGTGGTTACCAAAGTCCTTGTCGATAATGGGTCCAGTGCTAACATTTGTCCTCTCTCTACACTGGACAAGTTGAAAGTGGACATCGGCAGGATACGCAAGAACAACATATGTGTTCGAGGGTTTGATGGAGGAGGCAAAGCGTCGGTTGGTGACATAGTGCTAATCTTGACAATTGGGCCAGTGGAGTTCACCATGGAATTCCAGGTGCTGGACATGGTGGTGTCATATAACCTTCTGATAGGGCGACCATGGATCCATGCCGCAAGAGCAGTTCCATCCAGCTTACACCAACTCGTCAAGTTTGAGTGGGACCAACGGGAGATCGTCGTCCATGGAGAGAATGATCTACAACCAGGCACCATCGTCCCCTTCGTTGAGACAGAAGAAGATGTTGGGCCATGGGTATACCAGATCTGCGATGTGGTATCCGCCAACCGAGTTCCAGAAAGGGAATGCATTCCCGATGACAGAATAATTACTGCAGACGTCATGGTGGCTCATGAAATGTTGAGACACGGTTTCATACCCGGCAAAGGTCTAGGTGCATCTCTGCAAGGAATCATACAACCGGTATCAGTGGTCGAAAACTTGGGAACCTTCGGCTTGGGATTCAAGCCAACATCAGAGGACATCCGGCGAGCCAAAAAGAATAAGCAGAAGACATGGATGCTCCCAAAGCCTGTTCCGCGCCTTTCCCAATCTTTTGTCAGGTCCGGAGTAAGAGGATATCCGACGACAAGGGTTCCCAGTCCTATGGTTAGGCCAGACGAAGAGTTCTTGAGGAAGTTCGAGGACCTATTCGCAGATGCATGCATGCTCGAGGATGGCGAAGGGACCAGCCATGCCGAGATACAGTTTGTGGGACCAAGAGCAAAATTGAATAATTGGAAGGCTACTCCTCTCCCTGTCCGGAAGGAGTCTTGGTAGTTTGTTTTGGATTGTTTTCTTTCGAAATTTTGTGTTGGGGGTTGTCCTCGGAGTAAAATCCAGTTTGTTTTAGTTCATTTTTGATTTAAGTTTGCAAGTTTGTTTTTCCTTGTACTGTTCCCATTAATGAAATTTGGTTCCCTTCGTGTCTAATTTTGTTTATTTTTTCTTCTTTTAACTTTTCTGAACAGCCTTCTTTCAACTGATTTTAATGATATAGCGTGCTTAAAGATTAATCAACCCAGTATAGAAAGTCAATCGGGTTTGGAAATAATAATGCATGAAATAAGAAGTGACGAGAGTGAGTCAGAGTACGGCGATGATGAAGCCGTAGAAGAGATCGGTGAAGAATTAAGTCACTTCGAGGAAAAACCCAAACCAAATTTAAATGATACCGAGGCCGTTAATCTGGGGAACACGGATGACGTCAAAGAAACCAGCATAAGCGTCCATATTGAACCAAACCCGAGAGAAGAGTTGATCAAAACACTCATGGAGTTTAAAGACATTTTCGCATGGTCGTACGACGACATGCCAGGACTCAGCACTGATCTAGTGGTTCATAAATTACCCACTGATCCGGCATATCCTCCCGTCAAGCAGAAGCTGCGGAAATTCAAGACGGAGATGAGTGTGAAGATCAAGGAGGAAGTAACCAAGCAGTTGCAGGCGAAAGTCATTCGCGTCACTCGATACCCCGAATGGTTGGCTAACGTAGTACCGGTGCCAAAGAAAGACGGAAAGATCAGAGTATGTGTGGACTATCGCAACCTCAACAAGGCGAGTCCTAAGGATAATTTCCCGCTTCCCAATATCCATATCCTGATTGATAATTGCGTCGGACGCGAAATCGGATCCTTTGTGGACTGTTATGCGGGATATCATCAGATTTTGATGGATGAAGAGGACGCAGAAAAGACGGCTTTTATCACACCGTGGGGGACTTATTGCTACCGAGTGATGCCGTTCGGTTTGAAGAATGCAGGGGCAACATACATGAGGGCGATGACTACGGTATTCCATGACATGATACACAAGGAAATTGAAGTGTACGTGGACGATGTGATCGTAAAATCCAGACGTCAAGAAGACCATGTTGCTGACCTCAGGAAGTTCTTTCAAAGACTTCGAAGATACGACATCAAGCTCAATCCGGCCAAATGCGCATTCGGAGTTCCATCGGGAAAGTTGCTAGGATTCATCGTCAGCCGACGGGGCATTGAGTTGGACCCATCCAAAATCAAGTCCATTCAGGAGTTACCCCCGCCAAAGAATAAAACAGAGGTAATGAGTCTGTTGGGAAGGTTGAATTACATCAGTAGGTTTATTGCCCAGCTTACGGCAACCTGTGAACCCATATTCCGTCTATTGAAGAAAGACGCTGCGATAGAATGGACGACGGAATGTCAGGAAGCGTTTGACCAAATCAAAGGGTATCTGTCAAATCCACCCGTACTAGTTCCGCCTGAACCGGGCAGACCCCTGATTCTTTATCTGACGGTTTTGGAGAATTCGTTCGGCTGCGTACTGGGGCAGCATGATCCTACTGGCAGGAAGGAACGGGCCATTTACTACCTCAGTAAGAAATTCACAGTCCACGAGGTCAAGTACACTCATCTAGAAAAGACATGTTGCGCTTTGACTTGGGTAGCCCAAAAGTTGAAACATTATTTGTCTTCTTACACCACTTACCTCATCTCGCGTTTGGATCCGTTGAAGTATATTTTCCGAAAACCTATGCCTACAGGAAGGTTAGCAAAATGGCAAATATTACTTACCGAGTTCGACATCATCTATGTGACAAGGACGGCTATGAAAGCTCAAGCCCTGGCCGATCACTTAGCTGAAAATCCTGTTGATGACGAATACGAACCTTTGAGGACGTATTTTCCGGACGAAGAAGTATTGCAAATTGAGGGGTTAGAACTAACCAAGGATCCAGGGTGGAAGCTCTTCTTCGACGGAGCGGCGAACGCAAAAGGAGTCGGAGTAGGGGCTGTGCTCATATCTGAAACAGGACATCATTATCCTGTTACCGCTCAACTGCGTTTTCATTGTACCAATAATATGGCTGAGTACGAGGCATGTATCTTGGGGTTGCGATTAGCGGTGGACATGGATGTACGGGACGTCTTGGTCTTGGGGGACTCGGACCTTCTAGTACATCAGATTCAGGGAGAATGGGAAACCAGAGATTTAAAGCTTATCCTATATCGTCAGTGTTTGCATGATTTGACCAAACGCTTTCGATCGGTAGAATTCAGGCACATCCCAAGGATGCATAATGAGGTTGCCGACGCGTTGGCTACTTTAGCGTCGATGCTACATCACCCGGACAAGGTTCGTGTCGATCCGTTACATATCCAAGTCCGGAATCAACATGCTTATTGTAATGTGATAGAGGAAGAGGTGGATGGTGAGCCATGGTTTCATGACATCAAGGAATACCTCAGGTTAGGAGTATACCCAGAGCAAGCAACTGGAGATCAAAAGCGATCTATTCGACGATTGGCGAACGGATTTTTCCTTAGTGGAGGGGTGCTATACAAAAGAACCCCAGATTTGGGATTGTTGAGATGTATAGATGCAAGTCAAGCCACAACAGTGATGACGGATATACACTCGGGAGTTTGCGGACCACACATGAGCGGATACGTATTGGCAAAGAAGATTCTTCGAGCAGGATATTACTGGCTCACGATGGAGCGTGATTGTATAAGTTTCGTGCGAAGATGCCATCGGTGTCAGATACACGGAGACTTGATTCATTCTCCACCAACTGAATTGCACACAATGTCAGCACCATGGCCGTTTGTTGCATGGGGCATGGATGTTATTGGACCTATAGAGCCTGCGGCTTCCAATGGTCATAGGTTCATCCTGGTGACGATCGATTATTTTACCAAGTGGGTAGAGGCCAAAACATTCAAATCGGTGACCAAGAAGGCGGTGGTGGACTTCGTACACTCCCACATCATCTGCAGGTTTGGAATTCCAAAGATAATCATCACGGATAACGGTGCCAATCTTAACAGCGGATTGATGAAGGAGGTCTGCCAACAGTTCAAGATCACACACCGAAATTCCACACCGTATCGTCCCAAAGCAAATGGCGCGGTTGAGGCAGCAAACAAGAATATAAAGAAGATATTGAGGAAGATGGTAGAAGGGTCTAGGCGGTGGCATGAAAAGTTACCATTTGCGCTGTTGGGTTATCGCACTACCGTCCGGACTTCGGTAGGTGCAACTCCTTACTTGCTGGTATACGGGACTGAAGCAGTAATACCAGTAGAAGTTGAAATCCCATCCCTCCGAATTGTCGCTGAAGCTGAGATTGATGACGACGAGTGGGTCAAAACCCGATTAGAGCAATTGAGCTTGATCGACGAAAAGAGGTTGACAGCGGTATGTCACGGCCAATTGTATCAAAAGAGAATGGCGAGTGCATATAACAAGAAGGTACGTCCCAGGGAGATTTGAAGTGGGACAGCATGTGCTGAGGAGAGTTCTATCACATCAGGCCGAAGCGAAAGGCAAGTTCGCTCCAAATTGGCAGGGACCATTTGTGGTGACTAGAGTATTATCCAACGGCGCTCTATGCCTAACTGATGTTGAGGGAAGATGCACCGATATGGCTATCAATTCTGATGCAATCAAGAGATATTATGTGTAATTCTTTAATGCATTTGTCAACGTTTGGTTTCGTTTGTGTGTATTTGGCATTTTTCGGAGAATGAAATGACAGAGGCAATAGTTTTTTCTACTACCCAAACACTTTAACCTTTGTTTTCCCCTTTGAGCCTTAATTATTCTTTCATACACCCTCTTTCGGAATCATCAAGGAAGATGTGTAGCAAAATAGAAAAAGAAACAAAGAAAAAAAAACACAAGAAAAAGTGAACTACGTTCGACCCTGATTCCTCAAGAAGGATACGTAGGCGCCACACGGCTCGGTCATAATAAAATAAAACTCAAAAGTTCCCCAAGCAACAAAACTAGGGCAGAAGTCATTGTTTCGTTTGAAAGATAGTGCGGATTCCGAAAGTTGTAATGAGCTAACCGTTGAGGTTGAACCCCTTTTTTCTTTAGCCTCACGCGCAGAAACCACATTAAGAACCAGAAAGACCTCTCGATCAGTATTTGAGAAATGCCAAGTCATGTGAATGAAAGCCAAAAGTGACATCCCGACCCTCGATTGAACCCAGGATGCACAAGCCGAAAAGGATAACGCTCTAGAGG
Organism: Nicotiana noctiflora; assembly: GCA_032618575.1. NCBI lineage: Eukaryota > Viridiplantae > Streptophyta > Magnoliopsida > Solanales > Solanaceae > Nicotiana > Nicotiana noctiflora. The sequence goes on from JASVEL010003845.1 coordinate 119,940, forward strand.
GAATCTCATGGGTGATACCCCGCCGCAAGGAAAGAAAGCGTAAACGAGAGAGTCTTAACGGTGAAAACCCTCGCGGGCACCTTAAGGCGAAGAAAGTTGAGAGAAGTAAAATGAGAGAGTCTTACGGTGAAAACCTTTACGGGCACCTTAAGGCGACGGGAGATAGAGAAATGAGAGAATCTCATTAGTGAAAACCCTTCAAAGGGCACTATGAGGGGACGAGGGTGAGATGGTTACCAGGTGTCTGCATAAGACAAGGTTTGGACATCCGTTTACCCTTAGCAGAACGCGGCATCAGAAAGTGATTGACATGAATAGACTGGGTAGTTTAATCTCCAAGGCACGGCATAACCATTGGATCAGTCACACATTCAGATAAGTTTTCCTTTTTGAGTTCAGAAAGGTTTTCCTCTTCTTTTGTCATTTGCGGTCAGCATTCTTTTCTTTTCTTTCATTTTTTCGAAAATTGACTTTTCAAAGCTTACTACCAAGTCTCCCAAAGCAGTATAATGAAAAGAAATAGGCGTGGAACGAGGCAATAAGGCAGAAGTCGTTCCGATAGTAAGACTGGAGCGACGGGTTGATTGGAAGGTTCGCAGGAATTATGAAGTATGATGGACACATGTGGCACGTCCAGAAGATGATTTCACGCAACAGATCACCGGCTAAAAAGAGCCGGATCAAACCAAAGATTGGAGTGAAAGAGAAAGATGAGAAACCACTCGTGGAAAGAGCATCGTCCCCAACAAGCGTCAACGTCATCCTCAAAAGTCCGAGGGAGGCCAAGCGGATGAAAGAGAAAAGAAAATGGCCCCAACAAGAGTGGCACGACCACTCACTGCGTTTTGAAACTAACAATTTTTCTTTGATTTAAAGCAGGAAAAGAGGGTTCGTTGGCGGAAAAGCATACCGTCCAGAAGTTTATCAAACTGGGGCAGAAAATTTTCTCCTGTTGCGAAAATTTGCTTGAAAGCGAAGACCCAGTGGATAAGGGTAGAAACCAACACAAGATTTTGGGAAATACCAGCTCCGAGCAGAATGGTTTTGAGAAAGGCCAGACAACACGATGGGGTGATCGTTGAGCCTGGTATCATCCCCGGCATTTGTTGAAAAAATGAAACAATGGCCTCGAGATTCCCCCAGCAGTATTATATCCCATAATTTGTTCAAGGAAGCAAAAGAGTGAGTCCCAGAGAAGGTATGGGAAGAAGGAAGAAGAAAAGGGTTCCCCCGACAGGATAATCCCCGGTCCATAACACTTCAACCCCGGCAAGTCCGAGAGAGAATGAGGGGTGAAGGAAATAGAGAATACTTCCTCAGCAGCATCAGCCCCAGCAGGTGAGTAAGCAATTCCAAAATATCCCCAGCAGCCAAAGGAAAAGTAGCACAGTTCAAGGGGAAGGCAATTCCAAGACAAGATAATTTAGAAGAGAAGGCGGCCCGAGAGGCGACGCAGGAAGAAGAAAATGGTACAAAAGGCGAAAGAAGGCAATTAGGATAGGATGAAATTAGCGAGTAGTAGTTGAAGTCAGGGAGCCCGCCTGAAGAATGGAGTGGCGATTTAGTTTTGAGTTGTAGTTGAAGTCAGGGAGCCCGCCTGGAGAATGGAGTGGCGATTTTATTTTGAAGATGTTGTGGAAGTCAGGAGCCCGCCTGAAGAGAGGAATGGCGTTTAATTTTCAGAGTTGATAATTGAAGTCAGGGAGCCCGCCTGGAGAATGGAGTGGCGATTTTATTTTGAAGTAGTAGTTGAAGTCGGGGAGCCCGCTTGAAGAATGGAGTGACGATTTATTTTGAAGCGGTTGAGCGTAACAGAAATCCCCGGCATAAATCCAAGTTCATAAGTAGAAGGAAGGCAACAAGGATCAGAAAGATTTTATTTTGAAGTAGTAGTTGAAGTCAGGGAGCCCGCCTGGAGAATGGAGTGGCGATTTTATTTTGAAGTAGTAGTTGAAGTCAGGGAGCCCGCCTAGAGAATGGAGTGGCGATTTTATTTTGAAGTAGTAGTTGAAGTCAGGGAGCCCGCCTGGAGAATGGAGTGGCGATTTTATTTTGAAGTAGTAGTTGAAGTCAGGGAGCCCGCCTGAAGAATGGAGTGGCGATTTTATTTTGAAATAGTAGTTGAAGTCGGGGAGCCCGCCTGGAGAATGGAGTGGCAATTTTATTTCGAAGTAGTAGTTGAAGTCAGGGTGCCCGCCTGGAGAATGGAGTGGCGATTTTATTTGAAGTAGTAGTTGAAGTCAGGGGGCCCGCCTGAAGAATGGAGTGGCGATTTATTTCAAAGTTGTAGTTGAAGTCAGGGAGCCCGCCTGAAGAATGGAGTGGCGATTTAGTTTTGAGTTGTAGGTGAAGTCAGGGAGCCCGCCTGAAGAATGGAGTGGCGATTTTATTTTGGGGTAGTAGTTGAAGTCAGGAAGCCCGCCTGGAGAACGGAGTGGCGATTTATTTCAAAGTTGTAGTTGAAGTCAGGGAGCCCGCCTGAAGAATGGAGTGGCGATTTAGTTTTGAGTTATAGTTGAAGTCAGGGAGCCCGCCCGAAGAATGGAGTGGCGATTTATTTTTGAAGTTGGTTGAGGAAAGCAATCATGAATCCCCAGCATGAATCCAAGTTCATAATCAAAAGGGAGGAAATCGAGATAGACCAAAATAACAATCGTTAGGAGAGAAGAGGCATGTGAAGAAACATCAGAACTAGCAAGATGGCAATGAACATGACCAAATCAAGTTGGAAAGATAGATGAGAGTTTGTAGCACTGTAACTTAGTCTAGCTTCTTATTTTTCGTTTAGCACGATGTAACAAGGGGATCAGTTAAGCAGTGGCGCCGGCAGTAACAGCGGTAACAGCAAGATCACAACAGTCACGGTAGTCCCAGCTACCAAAACTTCCCGAACTACATTGACCTAATTCCTGTTTAGCCCAGGATATGTAGGAGACCTTTTGAAGCAAGGTTCGGTCAAACTTTTCCAAAAAATGCTTCACACGGAGCGCTTAAACGGGCAAAAGTCGCTCGTATCGGCTCACTTGTCTTTGCATGAAAACTCTTCATGTTTCCGCGCAAAGAGGGGCAGCTGTGAGCACGTAATTTTTACCCCACGCGAGCTACTCCTAAATGAAATCAAAACAAAATGGTTTGTTTTACTATGGGAATTTTTGTGTATTCTTGTGAGTTTTTGCATTTTTTAGGGCTCACACTTGTTCGTCTAAGTAAATAATTAATCAGGTCCGGAATCAACATGCTTATTGTAATGTGATAGAGGAAGAGGTGGATGGTGAGCCATGGTTTCATGACATCAAGGAATACCTCAGGTTAGGAGTATACCCAGAGCAAGCAACTGGAGATCAAAAGCGATCTATTCGACGATTGGCGAACGGATTTTTCCTTAGTGGAGGGGTGCTATACAAAAGAACCCCAGATTTGGGATTGTTGAGATGTATAGATGCAGGTCAAGCCACAACATTGATGACAGATATACACTCAGGAGTTTGTGGACCACACATGAGCGGATACGTATTGGCAAGGAAGATTCTTCGAGCAGGATATTACTGGCTCACGATGGAGCGTGATTGTATAAGTTTCGTGCGAAGATGCCATCAGTGTCAGATACACGGAGATTTGATTCATTCTCCACCAACTGAATTGCATACAATGTCGGCACCATGGCCGTTTGTTGCATGGGGTATGGATGTTATTGGACCTATTGAGCCTGCGGCTTCCAATGGTCATAGGTTCATTCTGGTAACGATTGATTATTTTACCAAGTGGGTGGAGGCCAAAACATTCAAATCAGTGACCAAGAAGGTGGTGGTGGACTTCGTACACTCCCACATCATCTGCAGGTTTGGAATTCCAAAGATAATCATCACAGATAACGGTGCCAATCTTAACAGCGGATTGATGAAAGAGGTCTGCCAACAGTTCAAGATCACACACCGAAATTCTACACCGTATCGTCCCAAAGCAAATGGTGCGGTTGAGGCAGCAAATAAGAATATAAAGAAGATATTGAGAAAGATGGTAGAAGGGTCTAGGCAGTGGCATGAAAAGTTACCGTTTGCGCTGTTGGGTTATCGCACTACCGTCCGGACTTCGGTAGGTGCAACTCCTTACTTGTTGGTATACGGGACCGAAGCAGTAATACCGGCAGAAGTTGAAATCCCATCCCTCCGAATTGTCGCTGAAGCTGAGATTGACGACGACGAGTGGGTCAAAACCCGATTAGAGCAATTGAGCTTGATCGACGAAAAGAGATTGACAGCAGTATGTCACGGCCAATTGTATCAAAAGAGAATGGCGAGAGCATATAACAAGAAGGTACGTCCCGGGAAATTTGAAGTGGGACAGCATGTGCTGAGGAGAGTTCTACCACATCAGGCCGAAGCGAAAGGCAAGTTCGCTCCAAACTGGCAGGGACCATTTGTGGTGACTAGAATATTATCCAACGGCGCTCTATGCCTAACTGATGTTGAGGGAAGATGCACCGATATGGCTATCAATTCTGATGCAGTCAAGAGATATTATGTGTAATTCTTTAATGCATTTGTCAACGTTTGGTTTTGTTTGTATGTATTTGGCATTTTTCGGAGAATGAAATGACAGAGGCAGTTTTTTCTACTACCCAAACACTTTAACCTTTGTTTTCCCCTTTGAGCCTTAATTATTCTTTCATACACCCTCTTTCGGAATCATCAAGGAAGATGTGTAGCAAAATAGAAAAAGAAACAAAGAAAAAAAAACACAAGAAAAAGTGAACTACGTTCGACCTGATTCCTCAAGAAGGATACGTAGGCGCCACACGGCTCGGTCATAATAAAATAAAACTCAAAAGATCCCCCAAGCAACAAAACTGGGGCAGAAGTCATTGTTTCGTTTGAAAGATAGTGTGGATTCCGAAAGTTGTAATAAGCTAACCGTTGAGGTTAAACCCCTTTCTTCAGCCTCACGCGCAGAAACCACATTAAGAACCAGAAAGACCTCTCGATCGGTATTTGAGAAATGCCAAGTCATGTGAATGAAAGCCAAAAGTGACATCCCGACCCTCGATTGAACCCAGGATGCACAAGCCGAAAAGGATAACGCTCTAGAGGGAATCTCATGGGTGATACCCCGCCGCAAGGAAAGAAAGCGTAAACGAGAGAGTCTTAACGGTGAAAACCCTCGCGGGCACCTTAAGGCGAAGAAAGTTGAGAGAAGTAAAATGAGAGAGTCTTACGGTGAAAACCTTTACGGGCACCTTAAGGCGACGGGAGATAGAGAAATGAGAGAATCTCATTAGTGAAAACCCTTCAAAGGGCACTATGAGGGGACGAGGGTGAGATGGTTACCAGGTGTCTGCATAAGACAAGGTTTGGACATCCGTTTACCCTTAGCAGAACGCGGCATTAGAAAGTGATTGACATGAATAGACTGGGTAGTTTAATCTCCAAGGCACGGCATAACCATTGGATCAGTCACACATTCAGATAAGTTTTCCTTTTTGAGTTCAGAAAAGTTTTCCTTTTCTTTTGTCATTTGCGGTCAGCATTCTTTTCTTTTCTTTCATTTTTTCGAAAATTGACTTTTCAAAGCTTACTACCAAGTCTCCCAAAGCAGTATAATGAAAATAAATAGGCGTGGAACGAGGCAATAAGGCAGAAGTCGTTCCGATAGTAAGATTGGAGCGACGGGTTGATTGGAAGGTTCGCAGGAATTATGAAGTATGATGGACACATGTGGCACGTCCAGAAGATGATTTCACGCAACAGATCACCGGCTAAAAAGAGCCGGATCAAACCAAAGATTGGAGTGAAAGAGAAAGATGAGAAACCGCTCGTGGAAAGAGCATCGTCCCCAGCAAGCGTCAACGTCATCCTCAAAAGTCCGAGGGAGGCCGAGCGGATGAAAGAGAAAAGAAAATGGCCCCAACAAGAGTGGCACGACCACTTACTGCGTTTTGAAACTAACAATTTTTCTTTGATTTAAAGCAGGAAAAGAGGGTTCGTTGGCGGAAAAGCATACCGTCCAGAAGTTTATCAAACTGGGGCAGAAAATTTTCTCCTGTTGCGAAAATTTTCTTGAAAGCGAAGACCCAGTGGATAAGGGTAGAAAGCAACACAAGATTTTGGGAAATACCAGCTCCGAGCAGAATGGTTTTGAGAAAGGCCAGACAACACGATGGGGTGATCGTTGAGCCTGGTATCATCCCCGGCATTTGTTGAAAAAATGAAACAATGGCCTCGAGATTCCCCCAGCAGTATTATATCCCATAATTTGTTCAAGGAAGCAAAAGAGTGAGTCCCAGAGAAGGTATGGGAAGAAGGAAGAAGAAAAGGGGTCCCCCGACAGGATAATCCCCGGTCCATAACACTTCAACCCCGGCAAGTCCGAGAGAGAATGAGGGGTGAAGGAAATAGAGAATACTTCCTCAGCAGCATCAGCCCCAGCAGGTGAGTAAGCAATTCCAAAATATCCCCAGCAGCCAAAGGAAAAGTAGCACAGTTCAAGGGGAAGGCAATTCCAAGACAAGATAATTTAGAAGAGAAGGCGGCCCGAGAGGCGACGCAGGAAGAAGAAAATGGTACAAAAGGCGAAAGAAGGCAATTAGGATAGGATGAAATTAGCGAGTAGTAGTTGAAGTCAGGGAGCCCGCCTGAAGAATGGAGTGGCGATTTAGTTTTGAGTTGTAGTTGAAGTCAGGGAGCCCGCCTGGAGAATGGAGTGGCGATTTTATTTTGAAGTAGTAGTTGAAGTCGGGGAGCCCGCTTGAAGAATGGAGTGACGATTTATTTTGAAGCGGTTGAGCGTAACAGAAATCCCCGGCATAAATCCAAGTTCATTTTGAAGTAGTAGTTGAAGTCAGGGAGCCCGCCTGAAGAATGGAGTGGCGATTTTATTTTGAAGTTATAGTTGAAGTCAGGGAGCCCGCCTGGAGAATGGAGTGGCGATTTTATTTTGAAGTAGTAGTTGAAGTCGGGGAGCCCGCCCGGAGAATGGAGTGGCGATTTTATTTTGAAGTAGTAGTTGAAGTCGGGGAGCCCGCCCGGAGAATGGAGTGGCGATCCCAGGAGAGAATAAAAGGTTTTGAAGGAAGTAGAAAAGGAGGAAATAAAGAAGATTTTCCCAGCAGCATCATCCCCAGCAGGTAAGTAAACAATTCTAAAGATATCCCCAACATTCAAGGGAAAAATAACACGACCCAGGAGGAAAGTAGTTCTGAAACAAGGTAATTTAGGAGAAATGATGGTTCAAGAGTCGATGCAGCAAGAATAAAATGGTACAACAAGCAAAGGAAGGCGATTTATTTTGAAGTTGTAGCTGAAGTCAGGGAGCCCGCCTGAAGAATGGAACGGCGATTTGTTTTGAAGTGTAGTTGAGTCAGGGAGCCCGCCTGAAGAATGGAATGGCGATTTAGTTTTAAAGTTATAGTTGAAGTCAGGGAGCCCGCCTGAAGAATGGAGTGGCGATTTAGTTTTGAGTTGTAGTTGAAGTCAGGGAGCCCGCCTGAAGAATGGAGTGGCGATTTTATTTTTGGGTAGTAGTTGAAGTCAGGAAGCCCGCATGGAGAACGGAGTGGCGATTTATTTCAAAGTTGTAGTTGAAGTCAGGGACCCCGCCTGAAGAATGGAGTGGAGATTTAGTTTTGAGTTATAGTTGAAGTGAGGGAGCCCGCCTGAAGAATGGAGTGGCGATTTATTTTTGAAGTTGGTTGAGGAAAGCAATCATGAATCCCCAGCATGAATCCAGGTTCATAATCAAAAGGGAGGCAATCGAGATAGACCAAAATAACAATCGTCAGGAGAGAAGAGGCATGTGAAGAAACATCAGAACTAGCAAGATGGCAATGAACATGACCAAATCAAGCTGGAAAGATAGATAAGAGTTTGTAGCACTGTAACTTAGTCTAGCTTCTTATTTTTCGTTTAGCACGATGTAACAAGGGGATCAGTTAAGCAGTGGCGCCGGCAGTAACAGCGGTAACAGCAAGATCACAACAGTCACGGTAGTCCCAGCTACCAAAACTTCCCGAACTACATTGACCTGATTCCCTTTTAGCCAGGGATATGTAGGAGACCTTTTGAAGCAAGGTTCGGTCAAACTTTTCCAAAAAATGCTTCACACGGAGCGCTTAAACGGGCAAAAGTCGCTCGTATCGGCTCACTTGTCTTTGCATGAAAACTCTTCATGTTTCCGCGCAAAGAGGGGCAGCTGTGAGCACGTAATTTTTACCCCACGCGAGCTACTCCCAAATGAAATCAAAACAAAATGGTTTGTTTTACTGTGGGAATTTTTGTGTATTCTTGTGAGTTTTTGCATTTTTTAGGGCTCACACTTGTTCGTCTAAGTAAATAATTAATCAGAAAAACAGAAAAATATATATGTGCATTTGTGTTCTTTGTCAATTGGTTGATTTTATATTGAATTAATGAAGCATTTGTTTTACTACTCAATTTTGTTTTCGAAGTGGCATTTATTTAAAGTGAATATTGTTGAAGCAAGAGGCTAAAAATGCAAGCTCCCCTAGCCCAAATGCTGTGCTCCACCCGGTCCGTTCAATAAGCCTCTAAGACTCGTGAAACGACGTAGCAGGGCATTGAAGCTACGCCGTTCTGGCACTGGCATATCTCGACCGTAGAAGCCATCCCTAATCCAACGGTGGAGATTTGATTCATCCTCACCCGTTCCAGGTAACCCGATCCAGGTCCGGACCGACCCAGTCCCGCATAGACACACAAACGGCGTTGTTTGGATAAGTGGAAGATCCAGGCCGTTGATCTCATTTGATCAAACGGCCAGGATTAAATCCCAGCCCCACTATATATACTAAAAGACCTACCCAGCCCCCCCAAGCCAGACCCCCCCCTTTCTCTCCTTCATCGTCTCTCTCACAGAGACGATTAACCCCCGCCGTGCCTCCGCCGCACTCCGCCTGCCGGAAATCGCCTCACGGCGGTTCCGGTAGGCCAATGGCCACCAAATTAACACCATAGACTCCCCTCACTTCCCTCTCTTTGAATCCATCCTTCGTTTTCCTCGAATAATCCCCAAGACCTTCGAATATCGAATCAAAGTTTCGTCAGAAACAAAAACTTATGCCAAACCGCCCCAAACTCACCCCAAGCACTCCTCACACCTCCCTCACACCCCTACTAACCCTGGTTTGGTTCGAATCAAGCCCGAACTACCCAAACCCCAAATCCGAGCCCCAAGAACCCTAGAATTCTAAAATTAGGGATTTTGTTCGATTTTAAGTAATTGGAGTCAATAGACTTTAATTGGAGTGTTTTTCATTTGAAAAACACTTCAATTAAAGTCCGTTTACTTCAAAAGGTGAAAAACTCGAAGCCTTCGGAACCGGGTCTATTTGATTTCGATTTCTTTTTGAGGTAATGTTCTTCTTTCTGTTTAATTCAATTCGTTTTGTATTTGTTTAGTCTTAGATTGATTGAATTCTTCTCAATTTTCTTTGGCCGTCTCTATTCCGTTTTCTTTCTTCTCCAAGACCTCTTTGTTTGGTCAATTGCTTTTCTGTATTGCTTATTTGAATATGTTAGTTATAGGATACGAACTCGCGTCGATTAGCGTCGTCGAATAGTTAACTTCGCGTATGTCCGGCATTTGCCGAGATTTTCAGAATCATTATTTAGCCAACTAATCTGTTATCATTGTTATGTGTTGTAGTTGATTAAATGTCGTCGTTTGAATTCACGAGTTTCGTTGTTTGAAAGCCCGGGCAGTGGGTCATCACTGTGTTGAATTGTTTGATTGGGTAGTTTCTGATTTGTATTGATTCTGGATCTTGAATTAACAATGATGTTTGGATATAGTTGTTTGTTAGTATAGGATTGAATGGTGTAATTGATAAAAGATAGTGCACTAAGACTGCTGTTGGAACCTGCTGTACAGCAGAGTTCACCACCAATTGTCCCCTACTGATAATGTTATTTAAAAGAACCCATGATCAGACACAATATAGTGGCAAAACCAGTGTCAGGACTACCAGAGAATATCATGGGCTGGCAGAGAAGGGTATGGGCAGGGGGTCTTCTGATTATTGTATCTTAGGGTGTCTTGGTTTCTCAAGTATAAGTATAGGGTTAAAGGGAATAGGCAGGGTCTGGTTTTTTTCTCTGAAAAAAAAAGAAGCAGACATTAGGGAGATTGAGAGAGCAATATAGACATTGGACCTACATTAAGTTCAAACATACACAGTGATATAGAGATCAAAAATAGTTACTGCTTCATTGGGCTATCATTTGAAGTTCACAGGGGTCTTTTTTCATCTATTGCTGGTTTGGTTGTTCTGTCGTGTGAGGTTTTTGATACTTGTTTTGCTGTTGGTTGTGTTTGGACATTGCTGTGGTTTGTTTTGTTTGCTGTTGGTGTCAAACTGGGCTGCTGGTTCACTGGTTGGTGGTGCTTAAGTATTTCTGGTTCATCTGTTTGCTGAGTGTGGTGTTTATTTCACTGAGTGTGGTATCTATTTCACTAAGTGTGGTGGTTTGGACTACTACTGGTGGGTTGTTATATTTGTTGTTGTGCTGTGTTTGTTTGCTGGGCTACTGCTACTGTTTTTCTCCTGTTGTTGCTGCTGGTCCATTACTGCTGTTGCTGTGAATTGCTTGCCACCACTGACTTCCTTTTCTTTCTTCTTCCATACTCCAGGTACACATTTCTGTAATTATAGCTTCTTGGTTCGAAAAAGAATGAAGCCTGATTCCCTTTTTAGACCTGTTTAACACATGTAGTTGTCCAATGTTTCTTATGTTTGTAGGAGTACACGTAATTAAATCTATCCTACTGATTTGGGGTTGAGAAGAATGCATTCATGAGTTTTAAGATGGAAATGTATTTAGATCGAAAATGCACTGTCAGTGGATATGTATAGAAATCTGAGTTGTTCCTGTGATATCTATGCTTAAATCTTCTCTATTCATGGCATGTGATTCCCAAATTTGTCCATACCCGATCTTGTGTTAAAGTTGAGATTAATTATCTGTCCAAGTAGGAAGTTTAGGACGATTTGATCACCCGTGAGGAATGATATCTTAAACTTGCAAAAAATGTATGACATTAGCTCTTTGAGGATTATTTGAATTCAAAGCGAGTTCTTTCCATATAATTGTCCACCATAGACTCAAACCTACTCACTTAATTAATTAATCGTATGTTTGCTCGAATTGGTTGTAGTTGAGTAGGATTTTGTCACCTGGTAGGAATTAGTGAGTTATTATTCAACTGAATGACGTAATTAGGTTAAAGGAGTCGGGGGTGCATTTCATGTGACCCGACCCCAATTTCGAACAAGAGTAAATAAAGCGTGTCAGGAACCACAGGCGCATTTCATGTGGTGTGGCTCGTAGCAAGTTTTAAATAATTTGGAATCAACTCCTAAATAAAATACAGTGGGATGTAGTTCGCTTTAGATTTGAATTAGAGGTGCGCCTCGCCCAATAGTTACACAAATCGCAAGGCCCTCATAAATGTACATATAAAATACTTAGATTTCGAGATGTGTCGTTTCTTAGCAAATATCACGTCCTTCTCAAAAGTGTAAATAAGTAATCGCTCCAGGCGTGTATTTTAATTCTATCTTCTTAAATACGGGTGTGCATTTCATGCGACCCAAATCCAAATCCCAAAATGTTGAATAAGAATGTGTCGAGGATCCGGGTGCATTTCATGTGACGCGATTCGAAAACATATTTTTAAGCAACTTTCTCTTTCGTAAATCATAATAAATAATAAAAGCGGTAAAGGGATATTAATTTGCACTAAGTACATAACTGTAAAAAGCGGATAAATAAGCCGAACACGACAGTTGAGCGACCGTGCTAGAACCACGGAATTCGGGAATGCCTAATACCTTCTCCCGGGTTAATAGAATTCCTTATCCGGATTTCTGGTTCGCGGACCGTTAAATAGAGTCATTCTTTTCCTCGATTCGGGATTTAACCGGTGACTTGGGACACCATAAATCTCCCAAGTGGCGACTCTGAAATAATTAAATAAATCCCATCTCGATTGTCCTTTAATTGGAAAAACTCTTTGCACCCTCGCGGGTGCGGTAAAAAGGAGGTGTGACATTCATTTTAAAAGTCAAGCCATAGTTCTTATACTTTTAACCAAATTTTCATGAATTTAAGTGTTGATTCTTCAATAAAATTATGTTTCTAGGCCATAGGACTCACCTCCAATCGATTCCCAGTCAAAAATTCTCGTCAAAAGCTCTCAAGGTCACTAAAAATGGTGGAAATGGCCTAAGTTTCGCGGATGAAATATTATTAAAAACCCTTTTTATCCAGCCCGGATTCCTCTATGCGATCGCATACAAGCCATTGCGATCGCATAGCACAAAATATTTACCTCTGATTTTAACCCTATGCGATCACATGATGTCCCCCGCGACCGCATTGACCAACCAACCTAAACTGTGCGATCGCATACACATCCACGCGATTGCATTGAACAAAAATCGAGGCTCCCAATTTTCCTCTGTGCGATTGCATCACTGCCATGTCATCGCATTGAACGAATGATCATGCCCCTAAATCCTTCTATGCGATCGCAGCTCTCCTCATACGATCGCATAGAACAAATGTCTGCAACACTAACCTGCAATTTTCTGCACAACCCAAGTCCTAAAAAACCTTCCGTTAACCTTCCGAAATCACTTGACGCCCCCGAGACCTCAACCAAAAGCACCAACACATCCCAAAACATCATTCAAAATTATTTCAATCATCAAAACACATCAAACAATGCTAAAACCATCAAATCACACCGGATTCAAGCCTAAGTTCTTCAAAAACTTCCGAAATACGCATTTGCAAAAAACCCAACCAAAACACCTCCGAATGACCTGAAATTTTGCCCACACATCCAAAATTACCTAACGAAGTTACTGCAACTCTCGCAATTCCATTCCGACCCTAGATCAAAATCTCACCTACCAACTGAAATTCACCAAAATACTAACTTCGCCAATTCAAGCCTAATTTTACACCGGACCCCCAAAATTAATTTTGATCGCACCAAGTCACAAATCATCCCTCGAAGCTAATCGAATCACCGTAAATCACATTGAGTCCTCTAACTCAATAATCAACATCCGATTGACTTTTCCAAAACAAGTCTTCCTTAAAGAGACGAAGTGTCTCAATTTCTACCAAAAGTCCAAAACCAACCCAATTCAAATCTAACTCACCATATGCCGATAATGAAATATGAAGAAGCATAAAATGAGAAAAACGGGGCGGTAACACATGAGACGACAGGTTGGATCATCACTATAAAAAAATTAAGGAGTAATTTATATAAAGTTAATTAATTGCATAGAGTTTAACTTGGCCAATACTCTTTAAAATAATAAATTATTCCTTCAACAAATAAATTAATATAAATAAATCATATTAAAATTTAAAATTCATATAATATATAAAACTTTAAATTCAAATAATTAAGTTTTACCATAATTTTAATGAAATGTGATTTGAGGATCTACATTTGCTCTAATTTTTGATATATGAGTATAATATATCTATCTATTAATATATGTATACATATTTACTATATTATAAAAAGCACAAAATCTAATACAAAATATTGATGATATTCTTATCCTTCATAAATGCTTTTCATGTCGGATAAATATTGATGATCTTCTTATCCTTCATAAATGCTTTTTATGTCGGATAAATCATAGTTATAATTAATAATTAATCTATAATTAACTAAAATTTTAAGATTTTGAGTACTTTTTAGATGGTAGTGCTTTTTTACTTCATTGAGTTAGTTAAATAAAATCAACAATTATCTAAGCTTCATAGTTTTATAATGTGTATTATATATAATTTTTAAAAGTCAATTTTGTATTTCTTGAGTCAAGTTTTATGCAGAACGCACGTATGCTAAGATTAGTTGAAACAAAAATAGAAGTTCTCAAAATTATATCTTTTGAGTCATAGTACAATTTAGAGATTGTATTTTAAATCTAAGCTACAATACTATATATGAACAATTTATTTGTTCACTCTCTCACCATACCCAAAGAGAAGAAGCACCAACAACATAAAATATTGCTCTTTATATCTAGTTTCTCCCTTCTGGCCCTACCTCTAAGGTCTTATGTACAAAGACCAAAACCCTTGCACATCATAGCAGAGAGAAGAGCTGAACCGAGCAGAGTGAGATCTGTTTGTGCCGGCAATGGCATCCACCTACCATCAATATGTCTTCACAGTCGTATTGATTTTTCTCTATGTTGCATCCATTGCCACTGCTGATTCAATTCAAGGATGTGGCGGATTTGTTGAGGTGATTTTATCTCTTACTACTTCCTTATTGATCTGCTAAAGTTTTGATTTTGGCACAAATAATTCAGTTTTTGAGGCCTGCTGAGCTACTATTTGTGAAGGGTTTAATGTTGATTTCACATCGGAGATCGAAAAATCTTAGGTTTAGTGTGTTTTTTGGTTCTTTTTATGATGTCGATTGCTTTTAGTAGGTGAAGAGTGTGACACTGATCTGTTATTTTTTGTTTTTGTTTTGCTGCAGGCGAGTTCGGAACTGATCAAGTCAAGGAAGTCAAGCGATCCGAAATTAGATTATTCTAATATCATTGTAAGTGGCAACTGTTGAAAGTATGATAATCCATAATTGTTCTCCTTTACTTGATTCGTTAACCTTATGGTTAGTATCAGCCAAATGCACGTTAATTTTGGACTAGCTCTGTGTTGGTTTTCGTATTATAAGGAGTGATATCTCCTTTCAAGTATTGCTATTTCTTGAGGTAGGGTGCTTTCAGGGAAGTTGGAGTTCTATTATGCTATCGCTGGAACTAAACCTTGGAGCTTGAGCATTTATCATATATTTTCTCTTTAATACTTGGCCAATTACCCGGTATTCATTGAAGACTTCACATGTAGGAGCACTTTCGCCATTTAAGCTTTGCTTTCTCGATCCACTACTATCTTACTAAAAATAAAATGAACATCAAGTATCATCCACCCTTTTAAAAGCATATAAAAGTTAAATAAAGTTGGAAATTTATATAATATCTCCTAATGATGATTTATTTATTACTCATATACTAAAAAATTATTGGTGAAGGGGAAAAGAGGTCCATTTTATTATCTTAAACCAAAAGTTTGTCCTCTTTTTTTTTTTTTTTTGGTAAGCATCATAAATTATTGACCATTAACCCACTGTACTGTCCTGTCCTTAAACGATCAAGTGTTTTTATTTCACCATTGTTGGGCTTCATTATATGCTACTTTTTTCTTATATATATGAAAATAAAAAATTCCATAGGATATTAGCCCCGTGCTCCAGGGACTATGCTTTGCAGTCGTAGGTTAGAAAGGGTGGCATTTCATGCATGCTGATTGGTGTCAGCGTTGTCCAATTCATCTTCTCAAATTAATGGTGTTGAAGAGTTATTTGTATACCCTGTTGACGGGTGCTGTAGTATGCCACTATGCCTAATATTTCTCAGTCAGCCATCGCGAATTTATGCATTGCAGTGCTTTTAATTAAATCCGCAAGTATAACACACTAGAGCTTCCAATGACATGTTTTCCTAATGCAGGTTGAGCTTCGCACATTGGATGGTTTGGTGAAGGAAAGAACACATTGTGCACCTAATGGCTATTACTTCATTCCAGTGTATGATAAGGTACGTCTTCCAGATGGTACTGAGTTGCACGTTTTATCCGACAGGCTTATGTTTTATCTGTCTTTCTTGGTAAGTCAACAAGCTTATATGTCATTTGGTGCTTTGAGGTTTATGGTGTACTTTAACCGTGTTCAAATTAGAAGGTTGGTTTACGCTGCAAGACAGCTAAATAGCCAATAGCCAAACATGCTGGGCTAAAAATATTAAATGCACACAAGGCACTGATATCTTATGAGGAATAAGTTTTTTAATCCACAATATTTTTTTTTTTGCTGGATGGGCAATGTAAATGTTGTATAGATCGTATAAACATTAAAGATGGGTACACGAGTTTTTTTTAGTGTAAGATTGATTGGATGCGCCTGTATTAACTTTAAAGATGGAGTACACATGGTTTTTTAACTTATAGCTCCTGTTAGAGAGGGTACACTTTCATTTAGCTTTATTATGTTTTCAACTTCCCCCTTCACTTGCGGACTTGACTCTTTTTCATAGGCCATGCATATGTAGATGCTTTTGATAAATGGGTGGTGGTGAAATTTGAACCAGGGTTTCGCTTGCTATGGTCCCAGACCCCACTCTGTGGGACTATACTGGGTAATTGTACTTGTTGTTTCGCTTGCTATGGTACCATGCCGAATTGTGTGACTGCGTCATTTAAAACTTAAGTTGTTAGAGAAGATATACTTAAGTTGTTAGAGAGGATACACTTTCATTTGACTAAATTACTTTGTCAACAGATGTGTTTCAAATGCGTAACTTATAAACGGTCTCTTCTGTGAGTAATTTTTGTTGGAGTTGATGCTTTACAAAAGTTCCAAAGTTGCTTCTAGAATTGAACTACTCTTCCATTATCCCCTCTTTCCCTTCGTATTCAGTTGTTAATCTGATCCTTCCATTGGAAATATATCTTTATATGAATATTTGTCGTTGTGTGAAGAAATTACTATGCTGTTATAGCCTTCCTTCTGTTTTTTTGGTAGGGTAAATAATTTTTTTAATAATGGGAAAATTTTCTGCACACAAGCAGTATCCCAAAAAAGTAGAGAATCTACAAGATAATATGATTATCTACAAACGACACCCAATTATATGTAGGGCGCACCAAAATAAAGCTATGAGTGAGAGGCTATTCTACAAATGTACATTCTCGTTCTTATACCATCGAAAACTATCCTTTTTCCTTACTTCCACAGGACCCACATGAATGATAGTGGGGTAACATCCCGGGATCTTCAACTTCTCTTCCTTTTTCTTGAATTTCCAGTGGGAGATTGCCTCTTTCACTATTGCCGGCGCCCATTGCATCCCGAGTCATCTCAAAATCTTGCACCACAGTGAATTGCCACCAACAATATAGGTGGTGACCTACATCTTTCACCTAACGTTTGCACATGAAGCACCAGCTTATGTATGTTATCTGCCTTGTTCTCAAATTTTCAACCCCCTAGCTGCCAGCTTAAGAGAAAAACCACACCTTCTTGGTGTCCTAGCCTCCTAAGAATCTAAACCTATATGCATGGAAAACTCGACTCCTTCCTCACTGAGAGCTTTGTGATAATATAGCTCTACTGAAAACAATACATCTCTTCCCACCCTCCATCTCCACGAGTCCTTGCTAATATAAGATGTACTCTGCTTGTAAAAAATCTCAACCCGGCCTTGGAATACAGTTACTTCTCAATCCAGAAGGAAGCCATTATGACCTAATGAATAAGAGGGTTTTGAGGGAATAGAGAAGGATTTTGTATACTTGAGGAATAGCCTCTTATCCCTTGTTTCTTTTTGCTGCACCCACGGTGTTCCTATAGGTATAGAAGATTGGCCGTCATTTGTAGAAAAACATATCCTTTTTTAAGGTTTCTACTTTTTTGGTACATTTCTTGTATGCAGGTGCCTTCTCTTGCCCATTATTTTTATAAAATCTTATTACTTGATCAAAAAATGAACATCCCCCTATTGTAAACTGCAAATCTATTGTTGTCATCTCCGTATGGTCTGAGATACTGTAACTGTTTGGTAATGTGAGTTTCCACACTTTGTTACTCCAAAAGCTGATTCGACTTTCATCCCCTGAAGGTTATATTGCCAATGTAGTCTTCTCATTCTTTCACAATACTCCTCCAAAGTGCACATCCTACGGGAAGTTTGATACTTTTTTGTCATCCATCCTCCTTCAGTAATACATAATTTTCTGATATCACCTCCTCTCCTTAGAGTATGTTCTTCAATATTGGATCTTTATAACCATTTGTCTAATGGGGCTTGTTGGAAACTTGATGATCTTTCAAAGCAAGATCCTCCTTCCTCTGGAGTTCTAATGTCCTCACTGGACTGAGTGGAGATTACTCTCCCCATTTGCTGAATCCGATAGAAGTTCCCGGTGTTATTAAAGGCGAAAAACGCAAAAAAGCTCTAAGGTCAATTGGGGCTTTAAGTGCGAAGCGCAAATAAAGCGTGAGCTTTAATGAAGAAAGGCACAAATAGAGAAAAACTACAAATATGTATGTGTAGTCCAAGAATAATATCTATAAGCATGAATATCAACTATATGCACAAAGAAATTGAAGAGAATTTACGACAAAGTGAAATATCAATTGTTTAGTGTCGCGTCTTCCGGATTACGCTCGTTAGCAAGGAAAAGTATGCTTTAGAACCTTGATGACAACAGTGAAGCGCCCGTTACGCGAGGCGAAACGATAAACATGTTTTGAGCTTCGCTTCAGGGCTTAAGCGCGTCTTTGATAACACTTGAAGCTCCTTTGCAGCCTTTCCAGTTTACTTGTGACACGGGCCGTTGCGTGAAGCAAAAACATAAAGTACGCAAGGATGCTCAACATGTGTTCTTATCCTCCCTTTCGACATCTACCCTTTTGGTCATCCTGCTAACCTATTCTCAACTCTCTTAATCACCGGCTCTACACTGCTTGGTTCTTATTGATTTATTGGAAGCGCCTGATAATACGCTAAGATAAGTAGTTGGAAAAGTTCCAACCATGCAATTGAGCACCTGTGCTAGATTTTCAATATTGTTCACTTCACTCACCCGAATGATCTCATACTTACAAAGTTGATATTGAGACCTGACATTGTCTGGAACCATATAAGAACCTTCCTAAGATAACTCAGCTAGTAGTCCGCGTCACATTGAATTATCTCACTCTTGATTCTGCATCAAACACACTTCTTGTGCTGTTAAGATTCTTCATAGTTGTCCCTTTAATTTTTCCATTGACACCTCTTTCCCTGTCCCTTTAAGTCATGCAAGTATAAAAGTCTTTTGCATGTCATAGTCTGGAGCTAGGGAGGGCTTAAGGTTCAGTATATATGAGCCAGTTTAGACTATGTTGTTTTCTATTCACAGCCTGTTGTGTTGATTTTTATCTGCTTCTGATCTTTGCCATCAGTACTCAGACTTCTCTTGTTTTCTGAGGAAATAAAGGAATTTCTCACATTGTATTTTAATCATTTTGCAGGGTTCTTTCTTGATCAAAGTCAATGGACCGGAGGGATGGTCGTGGGATCCTGAACAAGTGAGTGTCTTCAATCTTTTGCTGATGATAATATGTTAGCATATGCACTTTTTGTTGATTTGCTAGCAGCTCAATATTAGTCCCTTTTTTCCTTCTTCTGAGCTGGTGTATCTGACTGAGGAAGGATCTTTCTGTAGGTACCTATTGCAATTGATCATACTGGTTGCAATGGCAATGAAGATATAAATTTTCGGTTCACGGGGTTTGTCCTTATTCTTTTAATATTGAAACTAGTCTTGGAATCATTTGCTCCACGAACGAAGAACAATGGAGGGGAAACATTTCTCTTTTACGATGTTTATATTGTTTCCTACTTAGCTTTAACATTTAAATCATTTCCTTGAGTCACTGCTTTTGCAGGTTTACTGTATCTGGACGAATTGTAGGAAATGTCGGCGGGGAGAGTTGCTTTCTGAAAGACGGAGGCCCATCAAACGTGAAGGTTGAGCTTTTATCTCCCGCAGGTGATGTTGTGTCTTCTGCATTATCAACACCCAGAGGAATATACTCCTTCACGAACATTATTCCCGGTATGTAAATGTTACCCAAAAAGTTGTTTGGTTGTATTTTAGCGTGCATATATTTGGACGGGAATACAAATCTATTATAAAGAAAAATACAAATCTATGTGTTAGATGGAGCAACCGCATGATTCTGATGTTTTTTTTTATCATGAATTGATAGTTTTTACGTGTGCTTAACATGCAATAATTCTGCTACAAAGCTCACTTTGAACCATTTTCTTTTCTTTCACTTTGTACCACTTGATCTTCATTACAGGGAAGTACAGATTGTGTGCATCTCGTCACGACTTGAATGTTCAAGTTAGAGGATCTCCTGAGGTGCTTTTGAGTCCCCCATGTTCTTTGGATTAGTATTTCTTCTTTCCGCACAATCACGTAGACTTTGTTTATCATATCTACTTCTTAAATTTCTGTACATCTGTTAGGAATAAGGAACAGTCATTTTGTCTCTTTCTATTACCTATATAAAAAAAATAAGGAACAGTAATTGAAATATTAACCATGTTTGTTCTCATTGCAGATTGAGCTGGGTTTCGAAAATAGGATAGTGGAAGACTTCTTCTTTGTCCCTGGTTATGATATTCGTGGATCTGTGGTTGCTCAGGTGAGTCTCTCTAGTAATGAGTCGATCTCTGTCTCTGGTTTAAGTTTTATACTAAGGCTTGCTGCTGCGACTTGTTACAGTAGCTTTTAGTTCTGTGTAAACGGTATTTCATAGTGATTTTACTATGAACCATATGTACATATAATTCAAGACAAGACATTGCTAAAAGCCTAAAAGCGACTAGAGGTATTGGACTTGTTACCATCGAATGAATTTGCACCTACATATGTCTTCCATCGCGTAGTTAAGGTGCGGAAAATACGGGAAGGAGGTGGAGATCTCAAGAGCCAAGGGTCATTTCTTCCTCTAGTGAGATGTGAGATGTGCGAGTGAAATCCACACTTCTTTATGAGACATGTTGTATGGCTTACCTCGGTATCAGAATGCAAAATTAACATAAAATGATCTCATTATGTTTCAAACAAGTTACTTGGATATTGGTTTTTGAATGATGAGGTAAAGAGAAGTAAAGGGAAAGAAAAATTGCTTTCTTGCACTGTCCTTATTGAACAAGAAAATTTGCTTCCTTGCACCGGTTTAATTTAGCGGCAGAAGGATATATCTTCCTCGCACATATTATTTAGTGCAGTGGGAAAATATATTAAAAACATGTAATTTTGCGAGAGATGGGTATTTCCAACTTGTTCTTTAATTAATGCAGCTTTGTAGGATTTAAAATGACTTTAAAGCTCGCTTGGATTTATACCTCCCATTACCTTCTTGCTAATACATAGCAAAAGTAATTATTGAAAGTTGGAATAGCCTTGATTTTCCTAGTTTGACTGAGCTTATGGAGACCAAGAAATTAAAACCTGGTAATCTTGCGGGCTAAGTTCTATTAATCTCAGATAACCTTCACTTTCTCAAGATGACTAGTCAGTTGATTGATTGAGGTGGATACAATGTTCTTACACGTCAAGGGAAAAAAAAGGAGGATCACTACATTCTTCTTTTGTTGGTTGCCTGGTGCTACATCAATGAGATATACCTATATAAATGTACAGGCAAATGGATTTAGGACTTACCTTTCTTTTAGATGTTTTTTTTATTATTTTGATGTTGCCTTTTGTTATCTATTAGTGTTACTACGATGACCGTTCTCTTATTCATTCTTTATTCAAAGTTCAAACAGAAGTGCACAAACTATGAAGCAAAGTCAAAACATAGCACTAGTCTTATCGACATGAATTAGCCATCAATTGATGTCCTATTTGTTTCCCTAGTCCCATTTATGATACCATAACTTATAGATTACTACCAAAAAATACCTCATGTCCATGAAAAGGATGAGCATATGATTAGGTGAATCTCCAAAGTAGCTTCTCTAATTCCAATTAATAGTATGTTGGGATTCTTTTATATTTTGTAATGTTAAAGTTGTATTGCAGGGAAATCCCATATTGGGAGTTCATATCTATTTATATTCGGATGATGTCACAAATGTTGATTGCCCCAAGGGCTCTAAATATTCATCTGGTGATCTAGGACTGAAAGAAGCACTTTGCCACAATGTGACAGATGCTAATGGAATCTTCTCATTAAAATCCCTTCCTTGTGGTAAAACTCTTTGTTTCTGCTGATGTAATTCTTTGACTTATGTGTAATTATAGTTGCCAAGTGTAAGTTATTTCCTAGCATTATTTGAATTTTTCGGTAGGTCTTAAGTGCATAGGTTTGTGTCCTTAAAAATCAAATAAAAATAAGACATGAAGATAAAAGAATAGATCAAGAATTTTTTGGGTGTAAAATAGACCACACCTTTCCCGGACCCCGTGCATAGTGGGAGCTTAGTGCACCGGACTTACCTTTTGATGTAAAATGATATCATTAAAGAGCATCAAGGTGATGCTAATAGCAAAAGAGTACAAAAGTTAGTTAGCTCCATTACATGAGTGACTAAACCAAGATAGGGAGATAACAACAACAACCAATATAATCCCACGAGTGGGGTCTGGGGAGGGTAGGATGTACACAGCCTTACTCCTACCCTAGAAAGAGCAGAGAGATTATTTTCGATAGACCCTCAGCTAAAGAAGGTGAAAGAAGCCCCGATAGCAAGTAATAGCAAGACAAATAATTAGAAAACTAAATCGAAGATAGCAACAGAGGTACAGATAACAAGTAATAGCAAGATAATATATTTAGAAAACTAAATCCAAGGCAGGAAATGAGAATATGAACGAAGTACTGCTAGCAAACTATGGAATTACCGATGACAAGTAATAGCGGAACAAGACATGCGAATATAGCAAACTAAGGAAAAAAGGGTACCGTAGCACTAATCTTATCAAACTCGAGAAGACAAAGGGAAACGCACGACTACCTATTAACCTTCTACCCTAATCATGGAGCTAACAAACCAAAAAGTTGTACACTCTATTTATAGGGGAGAGGAAGTTCCAACTGAACAAATTAAACTAAGCATATTGATTTCAGAGAATGGGTTGGAGTTGAGATCCCATCAAAACACTTGTGATTCCTTTCAGGAATCATTCTCCTTCTTGATGGCTTTGTCGACTCTCCAAAAAATCCAACTTTTTAATGCTTCCTTAATAAATAGAGGGACGACCTATTGCAGACCAAACATAGAGAGGAAAAAGTTCCAGATGGCTGCTGCAACTGCGCAATGCAAAAATAGATGGCTGATAGGTTCTGAATTCTGTTGGCACATGTAGCATCTGTTGGGTAAGACTGTTCTTTCTGCATGGATTATCCTGTGTGAGAGCTGCTTCATTAAGTGCTATCGAAGTAAAGCATGAGACTTTAGGTGGTAGCCTAGTTCTCCAGACATGTTTCCAAGGCCAATTTTTCCAGCATACCATTCTGAGAGCACATGAGGTTGTAGCTGTCTTTGACTTTGTAGTTCCCATCTTTGGATCTTCCCCATACCATGTTATCTGGTTGTTGCTCATCACTAGTGTAGTCAAGGAGGGTGGCTAGAAGTGTTAGCATGTCATTTATTTCCCGGTCTTTTTATTGCATCCGTAACTCATAGCTTAAGAAGGTATCAGTTAACTTTGTCAGATATCTCAATCATACCAAGGTTAAAGCCAACATTAAGGTCTACTGAACCCATGACGATCA
Organism: Nicotiana noctiflora; assembly: GCA_032618575.1. NCBI lineage: Eukaryota > Viridiplantae > Streptophyta > Magnoliopsida > Solanales > Solanaceae > Nicotiana > Nicotiana noctiflora. The sequence goes on from JASVEL010003845.1 coordinate 143,337, forward strand.
AGTGGTACAAACAGGAAATAATCAACAATTTATTAAAAGACTATGAGTTTCTACTTTCTACACAAAAAGCGTCATAAACGCCTAGTTCTGCTGATACGTATAAAATTAGAAATAAGCATTGCAGAAAGTTTGTATTTTATTTGAGTCCACAGCCTAAAGGGCGTCTTTTGTAAATATATACATGTTATTTAAAAGGCAGAATAGCCGTAGACACTTGTACTTATACCGCTTTGACATCCCGGTCCCACTACTTTGCGAAGTTTCATCTAAGCACTTGTACGTGTCCAAAAAGAGTATTTTAAACACCTCTGACCATTGATTATGATATGTGTTTCTCACTTGGTTGACCGAAATGACACATCACATCCCCATCACTTGCCATGTCATTTTTTATTCCATTTGAAAAACTAAAATTAAAACCCTCTGTTTCACGTTTTCTCACCCATTATTGGGTCCTTTAAATCATGTTTCAGTCAATCCACCGGAACAATGGCTCATATACATATTTTCTCCAAACGGACAAAATTTACAAAAATTTAATTGACACTTACACACAAATTCACAATCAATCCACCCCTCACCTCATCGTCAGCTTTTCACTCTTACCCATATTTAGAATCACTGACCATTGAGACACCACTCCTTCCGCCAGCGACAAGAAATAGTAGCCATAGAAGATAACCATCAAGCTCAAAATTTTGAAATGCTTCACTCGCCAGAAAACATATCCAACAAGCTTAGTATTTAAGAAGTATTGAAATTCAAACAAACTCTATTTATTTTAATATATTTTTGTTTTGAAGAATATTGGTGGAAGAAAATTTTAATTTAGAAACTTTAACCACCGAAAAAAATGGTGAAACTATAGAAAGGGGAAAGGGGAAGAAGACGAGTTGATGGAAGAAAGGGTGCACAAAGGAGAAAATCTTATGAAGAAAAGAATAAAGAAAGAGACAGAAAAAGGAAGGGGAAGGGGAGGGATCTGTTAAAGAAAAGAGAAAGGGAGAGGTGAGAGACAGAGAAGGACAATAAGGGCGGGGATTATATTTTTCTTTCTTTTTTTGTTTATTTTTTTATTTTGTCGTTTTCTTATTTTCCTTGAAACAAAATCACAAATTCAGCGAATTCACGCATTATATGTGCGTATAATTCACGCACTTTGTCCAACTCATCCATATAAATGCCACATAAGCTAGTCAATGGTCAAAGGTGTTTAAAATACTCTTTTTGGATACGTACAAGTGCTTAGATGAAACTTCGCAAAGTAGTGGGACCGGGATGTCAAAGCGGTATAAGTACAAGTGTCTGCCAGGCTATTTTGGCTATTTAAAAATCAATAGTCCAACTATTAAAAGTTCTACACAGAGCTGAATTTGTATCGTAGAAGAACAATTTATATGTTTATAAACCAAAAATCAAACTCAACTTACACTTAAAGGTCTTACAGTATTGGAACGCAGCAAAAGATGTGATAAGGTTTTTTCTCTAGTGCATCCATAACTTATAGATTACTACTTAATACATTTATATTTGTCTGAAACCCAATAAAGTTTTCCTTTGAATGCTGACTCGAGTTCATTAAGAAAAAAATGATAGTGGAGGCTATCTTCATTATTTGTGCAAATGGTACGGAGGTCTGTTCCCTAATTTATAGGTGAGTCTAGTGATACTTTCTAGTAATGAAAGGTTTTGCTATTAGAAACTGATATTTCTGTTTTAAGTTGAATTTTCCAAAATTGTGCCCTATTTAAATCACAAATGAGTGAGTACCTTATTATAGTCCAGAAAGATATGTGAATATTAAAAAATTGCTTTAGGTTACCTGTTTGGTTAAGCCTCTTATAAGGCAACTCTTTTATAGATTAAAGTGAGTACACACCTAAATCTGTTTTGAGAGAGAAATTCTTGGGTTTAGCTATGGCTAATTTGGATTATGACTCTGAGGATATTAGTTGACCAAAATGATTTACCAATAAATCTCTAGTAGCAGTTGTGCCAGATACTCCACCTGAGAGCTGACCGCTAATGCGTCCTTTTGACTAGAGAAAGTTAAGAAATAGGAAGCTTTTAAAAAAATTAGGGAGAAGATGTCGCCAACGTTTGAACTTCGGAGAACTTTTTATATGAGTCCCAAAAAAAGAATAATTGACTTTTGAATTTCAGCAATTATGATGAAAGAATCAGAGCAATAAGGAATAAGTTCATCGTTGCATTTGCTTTCTTATAGAGTCTTTAATTATTGCAATGGTATTCATTATAGAATATTCGGAAAAGGTCATACCCCGGAACAATGTAAAATGGTTCACATTTTCCCTCCGTTAATAGTTGGGGCAAATATACCCTTGCCGTTACTAAAATGGGTCATATTTACCTTTATTTCAAACGGAAAAATTATTAGGAACTAATTATCACCGAGTTTTTCTACATCCACTTATATCTTATTTTAAAGTATTTTTTATTAATAGATAATCTTCTTCGCCATCCGAAAATTCTCTTGGAAAAACTACTTCCCAAGCTTACTCACCATTTTCTAAAATTAAAACTACTCACACTCTGCTGGTCATATAATTTATTCACTATGTAAAATCATTCTCATCAAAACCCACGAATCTGTTTTCTTAATTTCTTTCTCTTCATCCATCATCTCAAGTTCCACCATTTTCATAACCAAATATATATTCCAATCCACAGAAATCCAAACTACTAATAATGGTAGATTGCAATTTAGCACTCAATCAACTAGTATTTACCACAGATTGCAATTTCTTGGTTATGAAAATGGTGGAATTCGGTCATCTAATTTAATCACTCTGCAACTCGCCAAACCCACCATTCTGTTTTCCTTTTTCTTCATCCCATCATCTCAAAAATCCACATTTTCATAGCCAAAATTTTATTCCAATAAAAAAAAAATCCAATTTTAGGAGGGGAGGTACTTGCGCAGATGCGATTCTTTTGACTGTCCAAATCTGTCTCTAGGGGCGATTTCCGGTAACACTATAGCATGATTATTTTTCAGTTTCGTGCAAACAGCAGCAAATTGTTTTTAAGATTCGGTCGAGTTTTTTGAATGGGAAAGGAGAAATTTAGCAATAGTAGAGGTGTTAAAGGGGGTGGTAAGAATTTAAGGCTACGAAAAAAGAAGTTTAGATTTGAATGGGGATGAAAGTTTGAAAACTCCTACCTCATTGTTATTGACCAGAAGTTTTTTCTCTTTTTTTTTTTGGGTTCTTTTCAGATGGGGGAGAGAGTAATAGGGAGACAAAGACAAAGGATTTTGGCCAAGTTTTATCCACGCAGCAGCAAACTTTGCTTATCAGACTAAGATAATCAGTCCTTAATAATTTTCCGTGAAATAAGGGTAAATCTGACCCATTTCAGTAACAGTTAGTTCAAGGGTAAATTTGGACTTTTTCCCTAGAATATTTCACTCTCCTCTAGATTAGTAGTCGCACGAATTTCCTGAATTAAAGGTTCTGTGAATCATGCAGAGTTTGCAATAGGCTTGGGTATAGTGCCTCTAGGACTTGACCAGCTTTAAAATTAGACTATTGTTAATAACGACTTGCTAAACATTTTAGGGATCAACTTCACTAATCTCCTCTCTCCGTAGACCATTGTGATCTCCTCTGAACAAGGCAAACCTGAAAAAGTATGTGTCCCTTTTTATTTACAGAAATAACATTAGTTAACCTTCTATACTAGACTTTCCAATTAATACTTGCTAATCGCTATATACATGCCTTTCTCAGCCCAATTCCCCTTTAGTAGCTGCATTAACCTGTCAATGTCACCTTTCTTCTTTCTAAGTCTGGTTACGAATAAAGTTATCCAAAAGGCAAGTAACTGGGGATGTGATAAGTTGCCCCAAAATTGTTACTTCATAAAAAAATGTTGCTGCAAAATTGCTAAATCGGAAGGTAGTGCTGAAGTAAGATTCAAGTAACCAAGTTGAAGGTCTTCCCTGGGGATGCGGATGATCTCCTTTCCAAAATTTTCGAAAAGGGCTATCTATACTCACACGTTCGGTACCTTCGACCCTATTCCCTTTGATTCACAAGAACTAATTGACAAGGGTTTAGGTAATATTGGGTTGTGTGTAGGCTCTTCTTTGCCACTAGTTTCTCCATTTCATTTGACATTTTGAGCTGTGGCTCTTTCAACTTGAGCTCTTCACTCATTTTGTCTATGCAAGTGATGATTGGTTGCCCTTTTCTTGTCCTTCACATTCCTCCACATCGGTAGTTGGCAAAGCGACTTTTAGTGGATGTGTGCAGTGGGTTGGCGAGGTCAATCAAAAGTGTCACATAGCCGGTGAATATTGCATGTCTTTCAGTAGGACATCGTTATCGTTACTGATTGTTTCCGGAAAACGAAGTTCATAATACTTCTTCTCTATTACTTTTTCGTGCCGCTTGATCAAGTAAAAAGAAGAAACTGATAAAGAAAAACTAAGAAAGCAAGAAAGAAAATTATAGTGCTTCTGCATTTTTGCTGTGTTTTGGCATGGGTATCTACCTTTTTTGATTGGGTAAGATACCATTTATCCCCACCTCCCTCCCCTCTTCTCAATTATAATGGTTGATCTAATGAACTAATTGCAGGGGTTTACAAGCTTTTACCCTTCTACAAGGGTGAAAATACAGTTTTTGATGTTTCACCTTCTTCAATGTCAATAGCGGTTCAGCATGACCATGTAATAGTGCCAGAAAAGTTTCAGGTATAATATAGCAATTTGTTTCGTTCTTACAAAGGTGTAAATGGGCCTTTATTTTATTATGTGGGAATTCAAAAATTGTCCTTTTGTCTAAGTATCTGCTGAAAGTATGTTAAAGCTTCAGTTTGCTGCTACTTTTGTTTGTGAAGAAGTGTCTTAACAACGAGGTATTAGAACCATGCTGACTGCTTGTATTTTATTCTTTCAATTGCAACTGCCATTTCAAAGATGCAATTTCTGTTGTTCGCACTTGGATAAATTGGATATTTTGCACTCTATAATCTCACACATCCTTTTCGTGATAGGATATTTTAAAAAAAAAACTGAACTGAAGAAGAATTTATTGCTGGTACAACTCAATATAGATCTTTCAAGGACTAAATAAAAAGATATTATGAGTTGGTTGCTATGGGTATCCATCTTTCTATTTCTCTTTCATATAAAAAAAGCTACATTTTTGTCTAATGAGAATATAAGTTTGAGTTATTGCAACTCTTTCCTATAAAAAGTATAATCAGCGAATAAAAGTGAGATTACTTTCAGTAAATTATTGATCACTGTACTGAAGAGCACGCACAAGCTCTTTTCAATCCCCCCCCCCCAACCCCCACCCCCATACACATATTTATGACATCCTTTGCTAAAGGACCCAGCTATCTTTGCATGTTTTCTTCACTCCTCCAAACTAGTTTATCATACCAAGATGGTGCATATTTTCTTGTTCTAGCGCCATAATGTAAGCTTCTCCAATCTTTTCGTTGATTGTTTCTTCTGGAAAACCTAAGGTAGAGAGTGGATGCTTTATTCGGTGTACTCTTTTTGCTTCGCAAATTGGTTGTATGAAGTTCTATGTATTTTATCACATGTTCCGATTCTTTGTCCTTTTAGAATCATTGATACATCAGCTTCTCCATGTAATTCCTTGAGCAAAGGAATGTGTCAAAATATTGCTGCATCTTATTTTTCATAGGTCACTGGATTTTCTGTTGGGGGTCGTGTGGTTGATGGAGATGGTAATGGAATTGAGGGTGCAGAAATTTTAGTTGATGGACAGAAAAGATCTATCACTGACAAAGAAGGATATTACAAGCTTGACCAGGTAGTTCTATTTGGAGCTATGCTCTAGCTTCAAAGTTCTGAATATTGGTGGATTGGCAAGTTGTTGTGAATACTACCAGTTTGTTTTTAGCATCAGTCTTTCCTGACGTTGTCTGTGGTAAAATAACAAATCCAGGTTACGTCTAAACGATACACAATAGAAGCAAAGAAGGCGCGCTACAGATTTGACCGGCTCGTTGACTTTTTGGTAAGCTTATCAACTGCGTTGTTTAAGAAATTTACGATGATGATTTGAGTGATCTATCTCCTTTTAGTGCAAATAATTTGTTATATGGTCATTATATTCCAAATGGTTACTTACCGCCTCCTTTTTTGGTGGTTCTGTCCCTTCCATCCTTATATTGTTAGGTATTGCCTAATATGGCTTCAATCTCTGACATCAAAGCTGCATCATATGATGTATGTGGTGTTGTGCAAACAGTTAGTTCTGAATTCAAGGCGAAGGTATCGTGTTGCTCTTCTGTTCTTCCTTCAAATTTGCAGCTTTCCTAAATAGTGTTGTTTTGCACATGAAATATAGTTCAAATCTGAAATCACTATGTTATGCTGGTTGGATATTAGCTTTGTGATATGACCTCTTTCTTTACTAGTGGTGAGTTACTTCTTAAGAGATACTGCTCGCGATTCTGCAGATTTTATGTGAAATGAGTTAGGTTGGTATATTTTAGTGGCTTAAAGTAGTTTTCTTAATTTTTTAACTAATCTATATCATACACCTGTCTCCTTTCTTAAAAATATGTCATACACCTATCTCAAGTTGTTAGTTTTCTGATTTCATGGTTAGAAATTAAAAAATAAGTGCAGTTTCTTTTGATATTTCCATAGTCTTCTAGCAATTGGTTATGTGCATGCAGGTAGCTCTGACTCATGGCCCGCAAAACGTTAAACCTCAAGTGAAACTTACTGATGAGAGTGGCCATTTTTGCTTTGAGGTATGTCAGAGTGAATATTTTAACTTTTTCCGCTTCTTGAATACTTGCCATCGCAGTTTTAGGATGCTGTTTAAGCGTATAACAGAATCATATCTGTTATTAATCGGTAGGGTTTTTAACATACTCTTTTCTAATTTCCACGAGTGTATGGGAGGGTGCAGAATGAGAAAACATCAGTTATTGGTGCTTGTTTATGAAGACACGTCTAAGCAAACTTGAGTTTTACACCCTGCTTCAAATTGTCTATAATGTTTAATTATATGTACACACTCAGAATTCTTAAGCTTTTGTGCCCATTATGTCCTGATTGTGAGTAAGATTTTTAGTACTTGGGTTCTAGTGGGGTGCTTTTACCCCCCTTTTCTTTTGTTTGGTTGGAGGGTACTTCTTCAGTGTCTTGTGAAAGGTATATATCCTGCTCTTTACTTTACAAAGAGCAAGCACATAAAATTGTTTTTGACAAAAGTCGCACTAGATATAACTAAACCCCATTTGTATAAGACCTCTCTTGAATCTACAAGATACCAAGGTCGAAGCAGAATAGGACTTTGGGTGTTAAAGTGTCACAGCTCCAAGGTTCTTTCAGTATTGGATCTTTGAGACCTTTTAGCATTGCCTCATCCTTTCAGAACTGATTGACATAAATTTTCACGACGATGTTTTTGTTATCATCCTCAGATGTAATGATACTTGATAGTTTTTCACAATTATCTGTTTGAAACACATTAAGTTTTCTCCTTATCTATCTCAACTTGTCACAGGTTCCTCCTGGTGAATATCGCTTATCTGCCATTCCAGCAAAACTTGAGAACGCTCCAGAGCTTCTGTTTTCTCCTTCTCATATTGATGTCTCAGTTAGGAGTCCGTTATTGGATATCAAATTTTATCAGGTATTTGGGCTATGTCAGAAGAATTTCAAATCCAACTGAAGTTATGCTAGTTTTTTGTGATGTGTCAAACTTAATATTGAAGTTGTGGAATATGGTAGTAGAAAGTCGGCCCATCTGAATTCAGATAAAATGCTCGCTGATCACCTTATCCGAAAAAAAGAGGAAGTTAAATTCTTGTTGATCACTCTTTTTTTCTTTCTGAAGGCACAAGTTAGTATACATGGCTCTGTTGTCTGTAAAGAGAGATGTGATTCTTCAGTTTCTCTTACTCTTCTGCGCTTGGATGGGAAAAATAAAGATGACAAGAAGACAATTGGTTTTGCAAATGAGAGTAATGAGTTTTTCTTCTCAAATGTTCTCCCTGGCAAATACAGGGTCGAGGTAACATCCACATCTACGTCCTTTTTTCATCCTGTTTTAGGACCCTTTGCATTTTGTTCTATTTACATCTCCAATGTCTTTTCCAGTGCTTTTTATCCCCCTTGTTATTAGCTAACTATATTTGTGGGGAATCTTAGTAGTCTAGTTGGTTGACAACCAGAATATTCACCTTCTTGGGGAAGATTTGATTCCCCACCTTGTAAACCCTCCCCATTTCCCGTTGGCAAAAAAAGAAAAACTGTATCTGTTGATTAAAGGTTTGTGTTTTTCTTTTATTTTTACATTAAGCTCTGTTTTTTTCCGCCAGTATAGCGTACGTTTGTTGGAAATTCACTTCGTAGTCCTCTACAATGTTCTCTGGCTTTATTATTTTTGTGACAGCAGCGATGCATTTTCCACTCTGATCTTTTTTTCGCATAAGGATATGTTTTTATTTTTTTATTGCTGTGTTAGCAGCGTACAAAAAGCTGGCAGAAGTTTTATATATGCATATTATTAATTTGTTTGGGATGGTTGTATACGGAATGAAATTTTCTTCTCACTTGCGTTTTTCCATAACTTTTTCTTTCGTGCTTTCCTTTTCTCCAAAAAGAATGCTCTATGTGGAATTCAATATACAAGGAAGTTCATTTCTTTCTCTTGTTTAGGGATTTCAGGGGATCCTTTCCTCTGGCTAGGCATGTCATAGACTTTATGCAGGTGTAAATTGGAGATAGTTCTTTCCTATTTCTGCATTAAGATTAAGTAGTGCATGTACTATATTCATTTTTGGACTTTTAAAGAAATACTTGTAGCCAGAATTAGTCTAGCTGAAAACTACAATCTATATTGCATCTATCTATTCTTTGTTCAATTAGTTGGCAAAGCATTGTGGTGTTCCATTTGATGATTATGTTCTTATTTTCAGGTAAAAAACAATTATCCGATATCATCAGGAGAAGATAAATGGTGCTGGGAGCAGAGTTTTATCAATTTGGAAGTTGGCACTGAGGATGTTAAAGGGGTAGATTTTGTGCAAAAAGGATTCTGGGTCAACATAATCTCAAGCCATGATGTGGATGGTTTGCTGACTCAACCAGATGGTTCTAGAATGAACTTGAACATCAAGGTTGGCTTAATCTAGCTCAAAAATTAAATCTCTTAACTAACAGGAGAATCTCATTTTCTTTTTCTGGTTCTTGAATTGCAGAAGGGTTCTCAACACGTGTGTGTAGAATCTCCAGGAGCGCATGAACTGAGCTTTCCAAATTCATGTATTTCATTTGGGAGTTCCTCTGTGATAATTGACACATCTAGCCTATCTGTATGAATCTTTTGGGGTTGAATTATTCTGTTATATGATTTCAGGTATCATCTCCATGTTCTCATTTATTTTCTTGTTTTTTGTAGCCTATCTATTTGAAAGGGGAGGGCTATATTTTGAAGGGTCATATCCATGTCGAATCGAGCTCATTTAGTAGCATTGAGGCCTTGCCAGATAATATACCACTGGATGTTTTGGATAGTGAAGGTTCTGTTGTTGGTGGTCTAACGTCAAAACGTGTGCCTAATGGAGTTGATCAATCGACTGTGGCAGTCTATGAATTTTCCATGTGGGCTAGTGCGGGGGGAAAATTTACTTTTGTTCCTCAAGATGCGAGGTGTGTGAATTATGTGTCCGTTATTGATACTTCTCAGTCATTTCAATTTCATTCTTTTTGTGCGCTCTCTCTCTCTCTCTCTCTGTGTGTGTGTGTCTCTTTTTTTCCCCTTTCCGTGTTCTCTCTCTCTCTTTCTTCTTTGTGTTAAAAGAGAAAGTAGTTATTTTGATCAGAAACTTTAAAGAATATGACCTAGCCTAAATAGAGGTTCATGTATATATCAACTCCTGTGATTGATTGTATTCCTTAAAAGAGTGGAAATAATTTTTGTTGTACTACCAATCTGCTTTTGTTTAGCTATGTATCTAAATAATTTAGCTATTCATGCATTTCGAATTGTTGTTACATGTTGCAGGAATGATGGCCGAAAAAAGATGTTATTTTATCCCAGACAGCAGCATGTATGTGGAATTGCAAATTTTTATCATAGTTTTATGTATCTAGTCTTAGTTTTGAAGCCTTTCCCCACTTTCTCTAGGTTGCCGTGACGCAAGATGGCTGCCAATCTTCAATTCCTCCTTTTGCTGGTCGTCTTGGGATGTATATAGAAGGATCAGTTTCTCCCCCTCTCGATGATGTCGTTGTCAAAATAATTGCTGCAGGAGACAGCCAAAGTGCTCCACTCAAGCGAGACGAATTAGCACTTGAAACTACCACAGGGACAGATGGCTCATTTGCTGCAGGGCCTCTATATGATGATATAAGTTATAACATTGAAGCTTCAAAGGTTTGAATGCTCTTGACTACACTCCAACCGCCTGAGTTATTCTTGTTTTTATAATGCTTTGGCTGAGTAGAATCGTAGATCGATAGCATCTTCAGCTTGTTTGATAGGCTATTCATCCCTTTTTGAGTTTTTTTTCTTTTTCTTTTTTTGAGTGATATGCAGTGCATTTGTACTGATGGTATGGATGTCTTTGATATATGTGCATTGTTGGCAAAATAAGACTAAAAGTATTTTTTCGATATACTTGTTGTAAACGGGCGCATTTGTGTTGGCCCAATCAGGAGAGTTGCTTGCAATTTTTTTCTTTCTTGTTGCTGTGGTTATCCTTGATTGCATTTTCAAACTTAAGCTGTAAGCTATTCCTTCTTGGAGCTTATTTGCCTGCTAAGGTTGTGTGGACTTGATTAGGATAAAAGCTTTCTTTTATCTTTCTAGTGGAGCTGTCTAACATTTCCTTTTTTATTCACAGCCTGGTTATCATGTAAAGAAAGTCGGACCTCATTCCTTTTCTTGTCAAAAACTAGGCCAAATTTTAGTGCGTATATATTCTAGAGAAGATGCAAACGAGCCTTTTCCATCAGTTCTCTTATCATTAAGTGGAGAAGATGGTTACAGGAACAATACGGTAACAGGTGTTGGTGGGATTTTCGTGTTTGGTGACTTGTTTCCAGGGAGTTTCTATCTCCGACCTTTGCTTAAGGTATTTACTCTTTATTTCTAAACTTAGGCTTTTCTATGATTGTCTTTGAATATAGATGCTGGTATATCTTCTAACACGATCATTTTGACGAGTCTTCATTTGAGTAATAATTTCCTTGCTTAATTATGATACTGTGTTTATTGTCATTATGGTATTATAACCTCTAGCAAACTGTGAATTCGTATGGTTATCTTAAATGATGAACCCCCCCCCCCCCCCCCCCTCAACACACACAAAAGAAAGAAAAACTATCAGGAGCATGATCTGTTTGATTGTTTACAACATCCATGTTACAATTGTATTAGTTTCTCTAATGAGGGAATGATTGCTAATGTTTGTCTAGGAATATGCTTTCTCCCCTCCAGCAGAGGCAATTGAACTTGGTTCTGGAGAGTCAAGGGAAGTTGTCTTTCATGCAACCCGTGTTGCATACAGGTATATATACAGGGAATGTTCTGTTGCTCAAATGTCGTAGCTTTTAATGTTATTGTGTGAGGTCTTGATCATTTGAAACATGCGGGTTCCAATCTACTTGGATGCTTCCGTCCAATCAATATCCTTTAAATGTGAAGGTTTTTGTGCCTCCGGGCCTTTGGTCTAGTGGTAAGAGCTCAAGGCGTGATGTGTGGGTTAGGCGCATGTCATGAGTTTGAACCCCGTAGCAGACAGAAGGCTTGTATTTAAGCTGAGAGGGGTAGAGGAGCAGGCCCGTTATCCACCGAGTTTCAAACCATGCCTCACTGGCCATCGGGGATTCCTTATATAAAAAATAAGAGAAAAAAGGAAATTTAAAAACATTTAGTAAAGAATATATGCCAGGACATGCAATGACACGAGAAGTTTGTATTTTGTTGTCATTTGATCGTCTGTGTACTCGAACTCACCTAATTAACCTAATAAGCGCTGAGAAGTATTAGCATTATGCATTAGTGTTGATAAATGGTTGTTTGACATTGTAATATAGTAGTAAATATTTGGTCATTCATTTCTTCTCCGTATCGATTTTCAATATGTCCATCCTTTAAAATGTTCTAAAATCTCCACCTATGGAGTGGACGTGCTTGAGATGCACCAAGGACAAATGAAGAACTAACTAGAAAAAATCAACAAAAGGAGAAATGGGGAAAGGTTTGGCATGTATCATATTTGATATTGTGATCTGCAAGGACATAAGGGTACTTTCGAAGCTTTTGGCTATTAACAGCTTGGGGAAGAAAATTTATTTGCACATCATCTACCATTGACTTGTAGCTTTTCTTTTTTTCCATAAGGTTTTCCTCTCTCTCCATTTGTTGAAAATTGACAGTATGGTTTTCCGTCTAAGTTGTACCGTTATTGCTAGTTCTTTGATGAAGGGAATTTGTTTTGGGTACTCTTTGCTACTTCTCTAATATCATATGATAAACTAAGTGAGGTATGGCCAGCTTCAATAAAATTTCGACCATTGCTTAGTATCCTTTGCCATTAAATTGACATATGTAAGACATGTTGTATAAGATTTAAGTACACATATGGAGAGCTTTAGACCCGTGAAAATTCTTCAGAGTAGCTACAAGCAAGAAAAGAATTTTGACGTGTCATTTGCAATATTGTTGATCACGCCCAACTATGCCTTATAAAAGGACAATGCGGTCGCTGCAAATATAACCCGATTTATAAGTCCGGAGTCGAATCCCACAGAGAGTTAACCTATCAATTGCAACCTTCAAAACCCAATAATACTTCTGAATCAACTTCCCAAACTTTCAAATATCTTTGTGAGTGGTTTCTACTAACTACTTTTGCAATAAACTAAAGAATTGAAGAAAATAACTGAATGTATTGTAATGAATAATGAGAAAGACTAAGGTGATATTTCCCCTTCTGTTTATGCTCATACAAATTGTCAATACTTCTCTATCAATCATGAACCCTAAGTCTTCCGTAATTCTCTCCCGAGCAATTACAATAATTTACTATTGCACTCTTCCGAGCTACCCTAGCTAGCTTTAATTAGCCCAGTTCACTTTAGATTGCACCCAAGGGTGCGTTATTCCTAATTCCACCTTTACACTTGCAATTATAGATTTCTCCAATAATCTAGGTGTGGTGTTGTTCAACAATAACCTAAATATGCATTCTTTTCCAAGTTATGCACTCTAAATAGGCACAGCTAATTGAGGATCCTATCAATTAACTACCACAAGAACAAAGTTGAACAAATAGAAATTTAACTAACAATTTGTATTCACATAACCCAGAAGTTCATCAATCAATAGGTTCCATCAAAACCTTAGATAAAGATTTAGCTACTCATAACTATGAAAGCAAAAGAAATAATGGATTTCATAATCAAGAATTCAAAGTATGAGAAAGAGAGATGTTAAGAGAATTCTCTCTTACTAATTTTCTTGCAAAAGTAGTCAATAGTACAAAACTTGCCTCCTTTGGGCGAATCCTAACAATATATATCGGGTTTAGGTATTACAATTTCCGTTTTTACACTTCAGCCCCTAAATTTTTCGCGTTCCACCGCGGTTTCACCGCAAACTTCAAATCTTTTGTAGGCCTGTTCTACCGCGTTCTACCGCGATCGCGGTGGAACCGCGGTCAAACAGTGCCTCAGATTTTTCAGGGCTGTTCCAGCATAATTTCTTGATTTGTTTCACACATGGCCTTTTTCACCTTCTTTTGACTTCAAAATTGCTCTTTTAGCCTTCCTCAACTCTTGTGTACCTATAACACACTAGAAACACTAATAAGAGCATTTTGTCATCATATATATTATCAAAACAACATTAAAGTGTGATTAATTGGTGTATAAATGTAGTCAAATTCACCTATTATCAATTGTCACCATTTTTTGTTGGGATTCAAGACGGTTTGACTTCTTTACAGTGCCATGGGAGTAGTTACGCTCTTGTCCGGTCTACCAAAAGAAGGTGTTTCAGTAGAAGCTCGAGCGGAGTCAAAAGGCTTTTATGAGGAGACAGTAACAGATTCAACAGGATTTTATCGATTGAGAGGACTCCTACCTGACACTACTTATGTGATAAAAGTAGCAAAGAAAGTTGCACATGGTGGATCTATGATTGAGCGTGCATCTCCTCAGTCTATGACCGTTCAGGTTGGTACACTTTATATTTTCATTTTTCTTTCATGTTAAGTTATAGTTAGAAATACGAGTTATAATAGCAAGTTTTATCTAATGTTGTTTGACGTATTTTGTTTGTCTGTACTTCATACAATTTACAGGTTAGGGCTGAGGATTATAAGGGGTTGGATTTTATAGTATTTGATCTGCCAGAGAGGACCATTTTAAGTGGCCATGTTGAAGGGCATAAAATCAAAGAATTTAATTCACATCTCCAGGTGGAAATCAAGTCTGCCTCTGACCCGCTGAAGATTGAATACAACTTCCCATTGCCTCTCTCAAACTTTTTTCAGGTGAAGGACTTGCCAAAGGGTAAGCACCTTGTGCAGCTGAGATCATCTCTGCCTAAAAGTACCCACAGATTTGAATCAGAAGTTATTGAGGTTGATTTAGAGAAACATACCCAAATTCATGTGGGCCCACTCAAGTACAGAATCGATTTCAATCACCAGAAACAGGTATTTTTACTTTCTGTCAAATGTATTTTTGCTTTGGCGAATATTCTTTTTATCGTCTGTCTTCCGCGATTCCAGGAATTAGCCCCGGCTCCTGTATATCCTCTGTTTGTTGGAGTTTCTGTGATTGCGCTTTTCATTGGCATGCCAAGGTATCTGGGAAACTTCCATTCTCGTATAATTGATCTATTGTTTTCTTTCTAGATTCATTTTAGTGCACATGAAATGAAACGAAATAATGTCTATTTCCTTGTAACTCTACTTGCAGATTGAAGGATTTATACCAAACCATGATGGGAATGTCTGCATCAGTATCAGCTGCAACTAAGAAAGATGTGAAAAGACCAATTGTGAGAAAGAAAACATACTGAGGATTTACTTATACCATTATATAGGAACTTGAAGGTTGAGTTCTAGTGCAATAGCTCTGATGCTTAGGTAGGTGATATGATCTAAGAGCAGAGATAGTTCTTATTTCTTGGTCGATTGAAGCAATCTTTACTGGCATAAGGATCTCCTCACAGCAACCTCTACTACGATAGAAACTGACAATGAGCTTAAGTAGCTAAGTTCAATTTTTTTGGGACGTTGATACGTCTAAATTTGAAATATTGTTGCCGAATAGGGCGAATGATGATCACTTGTTAGCTGTTAGTGCTGTAAATTTTGACAATTTAACCTTGCCAATTTTGGGATAGTTTCAGCAACTATATATTTGTGATTCTATCCACATTTAGCTTTGGTAATTACTAAACTCATCTCGTTCTAGTTAGGACTGCGACATTCAAATCCTTGTTGCTTTTCTCTCTTCCTTGAAATTGGAACAGGTAATAAAAAGGGAGCAACTGTCCCTGTTCTCCTCCATTGAAGGAGAGGAAAAATGAAACCAAAACAAATAGTGCAAACTTATGTTCTTTCGGTTCTTTAGTCTGATTTATTTTGGTGACGTAAAACTTTTTTGTTTTTTTATGTTTGGGTAAACCGGGGAACTCACAACCGTTACCCTTTAGGTTCGTTTTGGGTAAACCTTGTTCCAGTGCAAAGCTTGCAAACTACACTGGAGAGGTAAACATCACTAGCAAGCTTTGTGCGACACGCTCGACCAAAAAACATGTGTGGTGTTTTGAACCTGCAACTTGAACCTGCGACAAAACTTATTTTCCCTTTTTTAAACTAAATTCAAAATATACAACTGTCTTAAATAATATTTTTGGTTGTATTCATTAGATATTCATACTTATGCTATCTCTTCTGCCACGAGTCCTGTAAAGTTTGCTTTCTTCTACTCTGTTAAATGTTGTAAATAAATTACTCTTTTTTGGTCAAAAAGAGTATGTTAACTTTTTGACTTTTGAGTACTACTTTAGTATTTATTGTGATGGGGGTAGTTAAACAAATTTTTGACCTAGATCTAAAAACTAATTTCTTTTGATAAGAATTTTTATTTATAGTGCTTTATGTAGTAAATAGTTAATTTTAAAACATAAGAACGCATAAATTTAAATTAAAATCTAATATGTTACCCATTTTCTTAAGTATGGAGCAGGAACCTGAAAAGGACTAAAGGCACTGTGTAATGTTTGAATTTTCTTTCTAATTTTAAAACTATTAATCGACAAAATGATTAACCGAGTTTCCCATTAAAAAGCACTACTAATTTATCTGAGGATAAAAGTATATTTGGTCCCTTGCTCATTAATAGATTCTGATTTTGATTCTCGTAAATCGGTAATAATTGTCTATGAACTTTCAACCTTCTATTAATTGAACAATGCAATTTTTATCCCTTTACATAGAAAATATGTGATATTAGACTATTTTAGAACTATATTGAGCTTGAATATAGATTGTTGATGATATAGTTCTGATTGATGAGACGAGAAGTAACGTTAATGAAAGACTGAAGATATGGAGGCATATTTGGAGTCTAAAGCTTTCAAATTGATTGGACCAAGACGGAATATTTGGAGTGCAAGTTCAGCGATGTGTCGAGGGAAACGGACGGAGAGGTGAGGCTTGACTCACAAGTCATCCGTAAGAGAGAGAGTTTCAAGTACCTAAGGTCTATTATCCAAGGAAATGGGGAGATCGACGGGGATGCCACGCACCGTACGTATATGGGCGGGGTGAATGAAATAGAGGTTAGCGCTGGAGTCCTGAGTGACAAGAAGGTACCACTGAAACTTAAAGATAAGTTCTATAGAGCGGTGCTTAGACCTGCCATGTTGTATGGGGTTGGGTGTTGGCCAGTCAAGAATTCTCATATCCAGAAGATGAAAGTAGCCGAATGAGGATGTTGAGATAGATGTGCGGGTATACTAGGTAGGATAAGATTAGAAATGAAGATATTCGGGAGAAGGTGGTCGTGGCTCCCATGGACAACAAGATGCGGGAGGCGAGACTTAAATGGTTCGGGCATGTGCGGAGGAGGAGTCTAGATGCCCTGGTTAGGAGTGTGAACAGTTGTCTTTGACAAGTACAAGGATATGTAGAGGGCGGCCTAAGAAATCTTGGGCGAGGTGATAAGGCAAGATATGGCGCAACTTCAGATTTTCGAGGATATGGCCATAGATAGGGAAGTGTGTAGGTCGGGCATTAGGGTTGTAAGTTAGGGTTTAGTTGAGTGTTTTTCTTCGTTGTTCTAGCTAGTCTAACAACGTTTTATATAGGACTGATAGCGGTTATTGTTCCATCATACTTTCTATTTTTTGTTTATTATTTTTTACTGTTATTTTATATTTTATTTATAATTTTTATTATTGCCATAATTATTGTCCTTCCCACTTATTTGTTGTTACTTACGGTGCTGATTTTATTTGTATGTTTTTTGTTGTTAATACAGATCTTTTGTTTTTGAACGTAGGGTCTTCCGGAAATAGCCTCTCTATCCTCGTGGGTGTTTGACTTAAAATGTTATCGAACAATATTTAAGCAAATATTGTTAGTGATCATTAAGGTACAATCCTTAGCCTTTTCCTTTCTGCCTTTTGAACGAATCTTGCTTCCCTGGCTTAAAGGACGGAACTCAAGCATCAATCAAATGTGTGAAAAGAGGCAAATCATAGCTAACCCCAGTTGATACCGAATTTGAAATTGAAGCAACAAGATAGCCAATTTAGTAGAGATAATATTCGGAAAACTTTATTGATTATGAAAACTGACCCTGCCTCTCCTTGGAGAGGTTCAAGGAATACAAGTTTACTTTATTTCTTCTAGATCGGTGTTGCTTTTCCTTGGAAAGGTTCCGGGAAACTTTCGAACTCTTGATTTCTAGAGCCTTTTTTGAAGAGGAGGATTCTTCTTTCTTTTGATCAGAGAGGTGGGAGAGAGTCGTGAATCCAGACTTGAAATGGTGGAGAAGCTCTCTTGGAAATGATTCCTCTTCCATATTTATAGTTGGAGGCCTTTCACCTATCGGCCCCTTCCTTGGTCGACCATGTCGATGAGGCATTGTCCCCTTCATGGGGGATTGAACTTAACGTTTTCTCTATAGTTAGTGGGGATTGGATGAGTTTACGCCCGCTTATTCATTACACTATGAACGACATTTGAGGACGGGGTCGATACCGCTGTCACACCTCCTTTTGGCGCGCCCACTACCCGGGGGTAGATGCGCGAGGGAGTTTTTACAATTTAAGTGACAATATTCGAAATGGGATTATTCCATTTATTTCAGAGTCGCCACTTGGAATAAATTAAGGTGTCCCAAGTCACCGATTTATTTAAATCCCGAATCGAGGAAATTTACGACTTTCCAAATGAAGTCTGCGAACCAGAAATTCTAAGTAAGGAATTCTGTTGACCCGAGGGAAGGTGTTAGGCACCCCCGGATCCCGTGGTTCTAGTACGGTCGCTTCAATTATTATAAATGGCTGAAATATTCCTGATTTTTATACATATTCACATCATAATGCAATTTAAACATATTAACCGCTTTTATCTAATTATAAGAATGATCGCAACGTTATTAAAACACGTCTCGAGTCACGTCACATAAATTATACCCGTGATTTTGACATATTTTAATATCGCTGAGATTTGAGTCACATAAAATATGCACCCGAGTTTAGAAAATTAGTAAGGCTTGTTTTATTCAAGGATATCCTAAAGTGGTTATGATTGTCTAGTTGGTTTATTTCTAACAAAAATTAAAGTCCTAATTAATTAATATGCGCAAGAAGGTACCAAATTTACATTTTTACAAAACAAAGTGAAACTACCTTACTACTAGTTCGACCTATACATCTCTGTCTCTAACTAATGGATCATTAACATTTTTTAAGAGATTGAGGGTTAAACTAGCAGGGAAATAAGATGGTCAGAATGCTATGATTATGGCTAATGCTTACAACCCATGTTTTAACCATATTCGAATATAATTTATCTTTTAACACTTTTCTATTCCCTTCAAATGGTATAATATTTCCTTAAATTATCGATTAGCATGAAATTTGATGTTCGAAATTTGTCAAACATAACCTATCAATCACAATGATCTAACAGTTACATTCCTGGCTAATTTAACGGTCTATCGAACTCATTTTTTAACTACAAGGCTCAATTATCACATGCTAACACGTTTCAATATAAACTAATATAAAAAAAATCTATCATACAACTCCATTTTTATCCCATTACTACGGATTAACAGGGAATTATAGTCCATATACACATAAAGATTAAGACTTCAAATAACGAACCATCTTATGTGTAAAGGCTAAACAGAAGAATAGAAAAATCCCAAAAAATGACTTCATGTAGTATTTTTGAACAACATTTCATCATGTATTTCCTCAACTCAACTCAGTTGCATCGATTCTTCAAAACTATATGAAATCAGAAGGTGTACCTAGAAGTAGAATCGAAATAAACAAGGAGTTAGCAACAGTATGCATCAACCAGATTTAAACCAACAGTGACAGTAGTAGCAACTCTTGATCAGAAACCCAGAAGAAACAGTAAACCAGAGACCAAAAACAAAACCAAACTCCAGCAGCAACGGAACAATTAGAATAGCCGAAACAAGTCTCAAATTATCCCAAATATGAACCTGACAAATCTTAACACAATTACCAACAGAAAGACAGAAAGAACTAGAAGTTACGAGACAATATCTTTCTGATTCTCAAACACTCGAAGATCAAGAATTAAAACAACAGTGTTTCTGCTTTTCCAGTAAGTCTATCTCTCTTTGTGTATCTGTGTGGTTTTCTAGATTTCAAAATGTGTTTCGAGCTCTCTCTGTGAGTCTATTTTCTGTTTGAGTGTCTGTATGAATGTATGTATTCTGCTAGTATGTGAATCTGTCTCTGTCTAATATGTTCCAGTGAGTCTCAATGTCCCTCTTTTATAGATACAGAATACAAACCCTTTAATTATTCCCCCCACCTGTTTTCAGATCTCTTTTGCCTATTTTAACACTTAAAACTTATTATAAACAAAAGTATTTGCCTGTTATACTCTGATTCCACTTAAATATGTCTAAGTATGGGTTTTAACAATTAACAACTCCTAAAGGCAAGAAGTCACTGGAATATACTGCTGTCCAGCAGTTTCAACAACTCATTTCATGTTGTTCCATGTGCAATGCACTCTAAAACTCAATTTTCTGAACACTCAAATGGATTAACAGCTAACCAAACATCATAGGCAAACTAAATTCTGTCCAACAGTGATTATGGGCACAAACAGGGATCAATTTCTATCCAACAGTGGTAACAACAGACCTACGACGCTAGTCGACAACCTTCAATCAGTCGAATACAACATGTACAAATGATAACATAAATTCGACAAATCAATGACACAAGAACAAGCCTCGGCAGCATAGTTTTCTTTTGGAATCCAACATCAAACAATCGACGATATTAACATCGAAGTGAATTCAACTTACAACTACACGTTAACAACAAAGAATAACAAATAAACAGATCGACCAAATAAAAAGGTCCCAAATAGATGAGGAAAACAGAGAATTGGTGGAATCAAAACAAAAATCAACAACAACCAAAAACTACTAAAGCGACGAGTATAATTAAACAAAAAACAGAAAAGAAATAAGAAATACCTTCGAAACAAAGAAAAATGGAGATTCGGCTGACTTGGGGTCTTGGCATTCGAGGTCGAAAGGACCTTAATTGAAATGTTTTCTAAGCGAAAACAAATCAATTAAGGTCTATTAGACCTCAATTCTTATGAAATCCGAAGAAATCCCTAATTTCAATTTTAGGGTTCTTGAATCTTCATTTTGGGGTTTGATGGTTTCTGGCCGGATTCGACGGGTACAAAGGTTATTTTGGGTGTGAGGGGGGTGAGGTGAATGTATGGTACCAATTTGGGATGATTTGGGATAAATTGATTTTAAACTCGAATCTTCGATTGAAGATTCGAGGAGTTCCGTTTTGATTCGAGATTAACTAAGCACGGGATTGGAATGAGGGGATCTCAGGGGTTCAGGGGTGTAAATTTGGGAGGGATTTGACCACCGGAACCACCGTGAGGCGATTTCCGGTGGGGCGGAGCAACTGTGGCGACGGCGGCAGTCTGTGAAGCAAATGGAGATGGGTTAATTGAATTGAAAGAAGGGTTTGGGGGGTTGTTTGGTAGGTTAAAAATGGGGAATTAATCTCAGCCGTTAGATTAAAAGAATCCTACGGCTCAGATTAAAAACAAAATAGGTATTGGGGCGAGGGCGAGTCAGCTGGGTATCTTGGCCGGGTTTAGGTGTAATATTTGGGCCTGGTCCAATTTCAAATGGCCCAATCCGAATTTCAAACCAAGTTTTAATTATTTCCTCCCTCTCAATTAATTTAACTCCTAATTTATAAAAAATAAAAATCCTAACTACACTAAAAAAAATCAAGTCAAATTAACTAATACTAATTATACTAACAATCGTTACATACAATTAAATATCAATTAAACATAAATCACATAATTAAGCATTTAAATGCTAAAAAAAATGTAAAAAGATGAATTATTTTTTGTGATTTTCATTTTGTAAGAAAATATTAATTACTCCTAATTTCAAAGTTAGATGAAAAATGTAAACACGACATATTTTTGTATATTTTTTATTAATTTAAACATATATAATCACGCTTATACGATTACAAACAATTGCCGAAAATTCACAAAAATACACACCGTACAAATCTATATTATTTTTTTTTTGATTTTTGGGAATAATTCTCATGTAAGGCAAAAATCACGTGCTCACAACCGCGACGGTCGGGTGGTCAGATTTCTCACCAATACAGTTAGTCCCTCCATTCGTCGGGGTTGTACCCCGTTGACCTTGACGGACAGGCTAGGTGGTGACATGATCGTAATGGGTATCTGGTTCATATTCCCTTAGCAATGCCATGGGTTTCAAAACAACATAAAGGGTGTTCGTCGACATCCACATACCGTTGCGGCGGTTTCGAAGAAGCATCGACTGATAAAAGAAGCATCGCTTCACGTGTACGATCATGATGGCGCTTGACAGTAATAAGTGCGCATGTTCCCGAGGAACTGAATCATTTTTGCGACTGGTCAAATTCTAGTGTCGACTTGGCTTTTGCGCTTTTGGGAATTAGTGCCATATAAATTGGTTAAACCTTTCTTTTTGTCTTTCACACTTTCTTTCTTACCTATTTTCGAGAGGGTTTATGAGATATTCATCATTTGGACATTCTGAGTTCTTCCTTTGTTTTCTCTCTCACAACTTTCTTCTAATTTTTCTATTTTCCTAATAGATCTTCCCCATTTTTCTCTGAGTCAACGATGACAGGAACTTCCTCTCACGATAACCTTCCGGCCATCTCGCCAGCGAATGAGGATTATGCCCCGATAGGAGGGGATATGGACTCGGTGGAGAGCGAGGTAATCCCTTACATGGATGAGATACTATTTCGCGGGGGAGGGTGGTGGAGGACTTTAGTGCCGATAGTTGCAGAGAGTATTCCGGCATTGAATCCCTTTTGGGAGAGTCTGGAATAAAGGAGATGAGGGATAGATGGGGCATCCCCAAATTCGTTGAGATAGTGCCGGCCGAGAGGAACGATCGGGTTTAAATAGACCGCCCTGGGTACTGCGCATTCTACACGTACCCTTTCATTGTCGGGTATACATTACCGCTTCTGATTAGTGGTCTACTTCTGTGGCTACTGTTAAGTGTGCCCCACCCAGATATCCATGTACCTGTATAACCTCTTTTTTATGTTAATCAAATACATGGAGTTAGCAGGTCGTGAGGTCAACCTGAGGCATGTGCTTAGCATGTTCGCCCCCAAAGGATACAGGGTACCATGATCCATACGCGCCATCGGGGGTCAAGAGGGTTGGTGGTCGGTATGGATGACCATACCAACCGCTGTTTTGCTAAAAATTTCTTCTTCGTGTGGACATAACATCTTCTGGCGGATCCTATCAACTTCCCGGCGGTATGGAATTTTGCTCGTAAGTACCTGCTTCTGGCCGCCGAGATTCATGTTGGTCTTTCTTTCCTTATGCTTTGTGTTTCCTGTAGACTTATTTATGAAGTTTTGCAGCCGACAAGATGTCCCTGTCGCCTTTGGAGGGGATCCGGGAATGGGTAGAGGTCGTTCTGCCTCACACAACGGGGATTCGCTCATGGGTGTCATTCCATATGAGACATGGTCGTAGGCCCCTCACAGGTGAGATTGCCTTTCTACTCTTCGACCTCTTTTGTCTGTTTCCCGTTTCCTGACCTTTGTTCGTTGTGATTAGGGAGGGTCTGCAGAACCAGGGCCCCTTAGTTGGCGTTCCGTCGCCCAAGCGCGATCGCTCAGATTAGTGCTCCATCTTTTGTTCGTCCCTCATCGAAGGCGGCATTCGTGGAGTCGATGGTTTTTACTGACCTGGCCCTGGCCGTATAGCGAGATGAAGGCATGTATGGTACTATTCGTTTGCGAGCTGAGTCATCATTGACTAGGGAGGAGGGCGAGTCGCAAAAAAGGCAAAGAGCGGGCTGGAAGCAACAAGATATGCAATATAGTAAAGACAATATTCGGGAAACTTTACTGATTATGAAAACTGACCCTGCATTTCCTTGGAGAGGTTCCGAGAATACAAGTTTACTTTCTTTCTTCCATATCTGTGCCGCCTTTCCATGGAAAGGTTTCGAGAAACTTTCGATCTCTGGATTTCTAGAGCCTTTTTTGAAGAGGAGGAATATTCTTTCTTTTGATCAGAGAGGTGGGAGAGAGTCGTGAATTACTTTCTTTCTTCCATATATGTGCCGCCTTTCCATGGAAAGGTTTCGAGAAACTTTCGATTTCTGGATTTCTAGAGCCTTTTTTGAAAAGGAGGAATATTCTTTCTTTTAATCAGAGAGGTGGGAGAGAGTCGTGAATCTAGACTTGAAATGGTGGAGAATCCCCCTTGGAAATGATTCCTCTTCCCTATTTATAGTTGGAGGCCTTTCACCTATCAGCCCTTTCCTTGGTCGACCATGTCGATGAGGCGTCGTTCCCCTCATGGGGGGGGGGGGGATCGACCTTAACGCTTGCTCCGTAGTTAGTGCGGACTGGACAAGGTTACACCCGCTTATTCATTACACTAGGAATTACATTTGAGGACGGGGTCGATACCGCGATGGTCGATTGGTCAGATTTATGACCAATACAATGGGTAGAGGTAAGATATGCGTACACTTTATCCTCCTCAGAATTATTACTGAGTTGTTGTTGGTAGTGAGCTTGAATATAGAGATATAATATGAACTCGATATAAAACGTTGATAATTCATTCATTAAAATATTAAGGTGAAATGGCTTCCTGGCCACTCAAACTTCCAGCCGATTTTAAAGCCGATACACCAACTTACAAGTTTCCCATTTGAACACTCCAACTAGTGATACCCTTTACTAATAAATACGTTGGACCCTTAACCATCTGCACATATATTACACTTCTGCTAACGTATCCGCCCAGTCAGCATTGAACCAATTAAAACATTATACGTTAGACACCCAGCCCTTGTACCATTCCTGTTTGCCTTTCTCTCTCTATAAGAGTATGAGTGGAAAAGATTACCATTTAAGAAGCATGTGCCAACACAGAGGAAGGGATTCATGCCCATCGATGTCCACAAGAGATCGAAATAAATTTTCTACACCTTTCTCGCGTGATAAAGAATCGGACAAGAATGATATGGAGCAAAACTCACTTGTGGACATACTTTCCATTTATTGTTTTAGACAATAAATGGGTTGCTTTTATTTTTTGAGACAAATCTTTCTCGCCCATTTATTGTTTTAGACAGATTCTCCGTTCCTACCTTTGCTTTTCATTCTTTCCACGTCTAAACAACACTTCATGGGCATTTAAATTTTTAAGGTTCACTTAATGTGACCGAAAAACCAACCGGATTAACAGCCTCACCGAAAATTTTAGAGTTTAACATGGTTGGATTTGAACCTTTGGTAGATTACCAGAAGGATTGAAAGATTTACAGTTACATAATTTGAATATGAGTTGGAGGCTGGTTGTTGTGTACAGATGAGGGTGTTTGGTGGTAGTTGGTTTTGGTGGTGAGAAAGTGAGGCTGGCGGGCGGCGAGAATTGTGGTCGAGTTTTGTCGCTGATGGTACGAAGGCTGGCCATCGACGACTAAGGCTGGTTCAAAGGCATGAAGGTGGCGGATTTGTTTGGTGGAGGAGGTCCCAAAATGGCTGCCTTGGATGTGTTTTGGAGAAGAAGATGAAGAGGAAAAGTCTTTTTTTTTTAATTTTTTATTCATATTTTCTTCTAATTCTAATTTTTTTTATTAAAAACAATATCATTCCCGCGCCTTGGCAGCATGATTTGCACACAGTTTGCCATGTCAGCTGCAGTGCTTCCACATAGGCCTGGTCAACGGTCAAAAGTGTTTATTAGTACTTATTTTGTCAAGTTGGAATATTCAAATGAGAAACTTGTAAGTTGGTGTGTCGGCTTTAAAATCGGCTGCAAGTTGGAGTGACTAGGAAGCCATTTCGTCAAATATTAAAGATAAGCATACAGAAAGGATCAGAATTGCATATATCAATTCATTGAAGGTTAGATTACATGTGTTTAATCAGGAATTATAATGGTAAATATTACACCTTATTTGACATTTTAGGGACTAAAATCACAAATATTTCCTTATTTTATTTACTATATGGGGTGAGTTGATCCCACGTAAGCTTACAGCTAGAAAAGAAGCCGTACGGTCAGCCGGCAGCGACGGACAAAACAGAGTAAGAGGAGAGAGAAACGAGGTGGAAAGATTACACTGTCCGAAAATCTGACAGCAACACTCATCCCTCAGCTCCCTCTCTCTATATATATTTTCTCTCTCTAGAATCTTCTAAAACCCTATCCATCCTAAAAAGGCTTAGCTCCTTTTTTTGGTCTATCTTTCAATGGCGTCTTCCACTCCCCCTCCCCACTGTGCTCTCACTACCTCTAAGCCCTATCAAAACCACCCCCTACCCCAACAGAACCACCCCCATCCCCACCCCCATCACCACCCCCGTAACCACCCCCACAAAGTCTCCTTAAACCGACCCACCCACCCTCGCCATGCCACCTCCCATCCCCCACCTTCCCAAAACCCTTCCTTTTTATCCCTTTCTTCCTCAAGATCAGATTTTTCAGCAGATTTTTCGGGTCGCCGTTCCACCCGATTTGTTTCCAAGATGCATTTTAACCGGCCCAGGGTTTCTGGTACCAGCCGCCATTCCTCATTTGCCGAGCAAGCTCTTACAGAAGCTAGCAAAAACGGCGCCGTTTTGGACCAGGTTTTGTTGGGTTTTGAGTCAAAGCTATTGGGTTCTGATGATTATACGTTCTTGTTTAGGGAGCTGGGGAATAAAGGGGAATGGTTAGCTGCTGTGCGGTGCTTCGAATTTGCTGTTCGTCGCGAAAGGAAGCGAAATGAGCAAGGTAAATTAGCTAGTTCAATGATTAGTATACTTGGTAGATCAGGTAAAGTTGATTTAGCTGAAAAAGTGTTTCAAAATGCTGTGAATGAGGGTTATGGTAATACTGTTTATACTTATTCCGCCTTGATTAGTGCTTACGCGAAGAGTGGGTATTGTAACGAGGCGATTGGAGTCTTTGAGACCATGAAAGATTCCGGCTTGAAGCCTAATTTAGTTACTTACAATGCTTTGATCGATGCTTGTGGGAAAGGAGGTGCTGATTTTAAGAAGGCGTCAGAGATTTTTGATGAAATGTTGAGGAATGGGGTGCAACCGGATAGGATTACTTTTAATTCGCTGCTTGCTGTTTGTAGTGGTGCGGGGTTGTGGGAAACGTCGAGGGGCTTGTTTAATGAGATGGTTTATAGAGGAATTGATCAGGATATATACACGTATAATACGTTCTTGGACGTAGCTTGCAATGGGGGGCAGGTAGATGTTGCTTTTGATATTATGTCTGAGATGCACGCGAAGAATATCTTGCCCAACCAAGTTACTTACAGTACTGTGATTCGTGGGTGTGCAAAGGCGGGGAGATTAGACAAAGCATTGAGTTTGTTTAATGAGATGAAGTGTGCAGGCATAACGTTGGACAGGGTTTCTTACAATACGTTACTTGCCATATATGCTAGCTTGGGAAAGTTTGACGAGGCTCTTAGTGTTAGCAGGGAGATGGAGAGTATGGGAATTAAGAAAGATGTTGTCACTTACAATGCTCTTCTGGATGGGTTTGGAAAACAAGGGATGTACGCCAAGGTTAAGCAGTTGTTTGCAGAGATGAAAGCTGAAAAGCTTTCACCTAACTTATTGACGTATTCCACGTTGATCAGTGTGTATTTGAAAGGAGGTTTGTATCAGGACGCAGTGGAGGTCTATAAGGAGTTTAAGCTCCAAGGTCTGAAGGCAGATGTCGTTTTTTATAGCAAACTTATTGATGCCTTGTGTAAAAAAGGCCTCGTGGAGTATTCTTCATTGTTGCTTAATGAAATGACCAAGGAAGGGATACAACCAAATGTTGTTACATACAATTCTATAATCAATGCTTTTGGTGAATCAACAAGCAATGATTGTGGATCAGATAATGTCACACAGATTGTATCCACGGTCCCTGAGATTAAGGTGGTATCCACTGCAGAGGATAATATCATTAAGATTTTTGAGCAATTAACTGCTCAAAAGACAGCTAACGGGAAGAAAACTAATGCTGAAAAACAGGACTTGCTCTGTATTTTGGGTGTTTTCCATAAGATGCATGAATTACAAATAAAGCCTAATGTAGTCACATTTTCAGCAATCCTGAATGCTTGCAGGTATAATTTTCTTTCTTGCTAGTTCCATGCTTTACGTTGAATTGTGCTTTTCTTAATGCACCGTCGTTTCATTATGTGAGTGTTAGTATGATCCAATTCTGTTAGGGGTAGTTTGGTAGGGTGCATAAGAATAATGCTGAATAGCGTGTATTAGTAATGCTGGTATTATTTATGCTTGCATTAGTTATGCTGGTATAGTTATGGTTGCATTAGTTATGCTAACATATTTCTTATCCATTGTTTGGTTTGATGTATTAAAACATTGAACAATTTCTAAAAGAATTGTTTGTTTAAAAAAATGCCCTCAAAACTAGTCCACACTCTAACTTTTTAAAAAGAAACATATGTGGAGAAATGCTTTTATATGAAAAGGTTTAAAAAAATATTTTATTTGTCTACCTATATTGTAAAATCAAATTAAATATTTATTTATAAAAAAGAAAATATGCTAAGAATTTATTTATTTACTAAGAATATAATTTTATTTCTCACTATTTGGATTATTTTGAACTTGATACTAACTAGCATATTTTAATCAAGCATAAATTTTGAAGGACAATTTTGTCTTTAACTAAGCTAATACATGCATTAAAACTCATTGCATTGCTAATACCATTGTTTTCTATGCATTAGTTATGCATAGGATAATACCAAATAGGATGAATAACTAATGCTTGCATAAGTAATGCATGGGTTCAAAATGTCTACCAAACAATGTATTATTAATACACAGAGCAAATGCATTCTACCAAACAATGTATTATTAATACACAGAGCAGTTCATTGGGTGGAAAAGTCTGGCTTCATCTGGCACTATTTGACGTTTCAATGATTTTTTGTTAACATTTGATTTTGTTTTAATGAGCCTTTCCTTCTGGTTCCTAGCTTTGAACTAGGTTATTATGCAGCGGGTGTGAACATGGATAGGCTCTTCTATTGTTGCCAAAAGTTTTTTTTTCAAACAAAGTTTATTCTCTCCAAAATCTCAAGGAGTGCTAAAAAATTGCTACTTAAAAACCTTTAGCATCTTTGCGGAATCCCAATGTAGTTGATTGATTCAAATGTTTATCATAAAGCTGAATGGATTTGTAGATGTGATGTGTGACTTAAATATAATTGCAGCCGGTGCAGTTCATTTGATGAAGCTTCACTCTTACTCGAAGAACTTCACCTATTTGATAATCAAGTATATGGGGTGGCACATGGACTTCTCATGGGTCAGAAGGAAGGTGTATGGACACAGGCTCTATCTCTTTTCAATGAAGTGAAACAGATGGACTCTTCAACTGCATCTGCCTTTTACAATGCTTTGACTGACATGTTGTGGCATTTTGGTCAGGTAAAACTGCAGCTACATAACAACTGGAGTATTAAAGAGCAGAAAACATAGAGTAAAATTTCTGTATTATTTTATTTTAAATTTTATATAGAGTGAAATTTCTCTTTGAAGATTACGAGATTGTGGCTTATGTGGTGTATAGCTCTAGATATTTTCATTAACAGCACGGCCGTCCTTGCCTAATATTGAAAATGGGTGCGAAAGAACGCATCATTCCAAAACTCATGCTTCGAACTACTGAACCACATGTGAATTGCTGTGTCCCCCTACACTTCTTGAATTTTAACGGTGAAATTCTTCAAGGAGCAAGAACAAGGAAAAAAATGAATCCTAATTGAAACTGGTTATGTGCGAACTTGGTTCTTTCCACATCCAAAGATGTAGTTTCCTTAAGAAAAAGGATTTGAAATAATATAGCAAGCACACACAGAAATGATATCATATCTAGCTTGTGTCATGACTGTATAGAACCATCTTTTTCTCTACCGGTGAAATAGTTACCACTGACTCAGGGTATTTGGTGTCTGATCTAATTTAATTTTTGCACAGAAACAAGTTGCTCAACTGGTTGTGCTTGAAGGAAAACGTCGAGAAGTGTGGGAAAACACATGGTCCACTTCTTGCTTGGATCTGCATTTGATGTCTTCAGGGGCTGCATGTGCAATGGTCCACGCATGGTTGCTTAGTATAAGGTCTATTGTGTATGGAGGCCATGAGCTACCAAAGATATTGAGGTATTTCCTTTTCTGCTCGTAGATTTTTCCAGAATTGGACAAACTATAAGAGTGATATACATGAAATATTCAACTGTCCTTTGCAGCATTTTGACTGGCTGGGGCAAGCATAGCAAGATTACAGGTGATGGCGCCCTGAAACGAACGATTGAGGGCCTGCTCACAAGCATAGGTGCACCGTTCCAGATAGCCAAGTGTAATATCGGAAGGT
Source organism: Nicotiana noctiflora (assembly GCA_032618575.1). Classification (NCBI taxonomy): domain Eukaryota; kingdom Viridiplantae; phylum Streptophyta; class Magnoliopsida; order Solanales; family Solanaceae; genus Nicotiana; species Nicotiana noctiflora. The sequence continues at coordinate 173,579 of JASVEL010003845.1, forward strand.
TTATATCCACGGGAGCTGTGGTAGCTGCCTGGTTGAGAGAATCAGGTACACTAGAAGTACTTGTTCTTCACAATGATAGAAGTCACTTGGGCGCGACAAGGTTTGGTCAAATTTCTAATTTACAGCCGTTGCCGTTGTAGTTATTTCTGCATCATTTGACTGGGAATATGACATTTCTATTCCAGTGTATTATATGTTTTTCCTTTTGTTGGGTGAGAAATGTCCTATTCTTCTTTCAACTTCAACTGGACTGATATCGTGCTAGAAACATGCCCATGCCCAACGGTCTCTTTTGAAAATAATACTCGGGAGAAGGGAATGGTGCGCGATCTTTCCAGTAGAAAAGAAAATTTTCCGCTCCTCTTTTCATCTCTTGGCTGGCCTCTCACTGAATCACAGAAAAAGAACGAATAACAACAACAACAACAACAACCCAGTATAATCCCATTTAGTGGGGTCTGGGGAGGGTAGTGTGTACGCAGACCTTACCCCTACCCTGGGGTAGAGAGGCTGTTTCCAAATAGACCCCCGGCATCCTTCCCTCCAAGAACTTCCCACCTCGCTCTTGGGGAGACTCGAACTCACAACCTCTCGGTTGGAAGTGGGGGTTGCTTACCATCAGAGCAACCCCTCTTGTCCAGAAAAAGAACGAATAAAAGAATGGGAATAGGTGTGGATCGGAATGAAGCACAAATGCAGCATTTCTGGTCCACGGGGAGCCAAAAAAAGAAGGGTTGGACAATTTTCAGGAAGACAAGAGAGCTGAAAAGGTAAAAGGGAGAACTAAATCAAAAGCTTTTGCCAAAGAATAGAATTTTGCATCTAACATGACCAACGTAGTCTGTGGTACACCAAGCTAAGCAATTTAACCTTAGCAGTAAATTAATGGGAAAGTGACGCCACATATATATAACTAAGTAATAAATTTGAGTATGAAATATACCTGTATCATATTCATTGGTTTGGTATAAACATTGGTAGCGGTAAGTTTTTACGCCATTTGACTTCCCTTGTAAAGGTTAAGGAGTCGTTTGGTATAGTGATGGGATATTCTATGGGGTGGGATGTCCTATGGAATTAGCTATCAACATGCAACAATAGGAGGACAACCATTTGTTGCATGTGAATTAATACCTCATAAATCACATGCACATGTGGATATTGAAACGTCATTCTATTATCTATTAAATCCTCTAATCGGGGAGTTTGTAAGCATGGTATGGACAATTAATCAGGTTTTTTGAACTTAACTAAATTGTGTGTCTGATTATTATTAAACACTTTCTAGGACTTCAATAATACACTTATCTATTGGATAAACGTGTCCCGTATAACATACGGTTCCTCTTATCCGTTCATTACTTGTACAATATTCTAACAATATATTTTTTCTTTACTTGTTTATTTTAGCAAATCAAACCCCTTAAATTTTATCCTCACAACAACAAATAAATCATTGAAATTTCACAAATAAAATTTGGGGAGAATAATGTGTACGTAGACATTATCTTCACATTGTATAGATAGAGAGATTTGCTTATCCTAAAATTTGAGTAACAATTAAACTTGTAATATGGTTTTAAGGATAAATGATCTAATCAAATGGAATCGGTAAAAAATGAATTAAGTAAAATGAATTAGACGATAAAACAAATCAAACAAGCGTTGTGGCGATGTATCAACCTCGACAAACAATCTCGAGATCAAGTAGCAAGAACAACAATAGAGAATAATAAGTAAACAAAGAGTAGCGTGTGTATTATTTTATCAGTTAATATCCCCTTTACAAATGAATGAGGTCTCTCTTTATATAGTAGAGAAATCTCAAATAAGGTACAACTCTAATAATGGAAATGAATCATGTGATTGGAGCCGATAACTGTTTGTCATGATCTATTCCGAGATTTTCGCCGAGACCTTTGGTTGGTTGCTAATATCTCGCCTTTCCGTTATTATGTCTTACTCGACCTTGGTCATACATGGCCTTGGTTTTCAACGAGCACTTTGATCCTCAAGTTTTATAATCTGCCACTGGGTTCGAGTCAGGTATGTTTTGAGCTTATTCTCGAAGTAACTCCCCGAGTCTATGATATTAGACATGCCCGATTTCGACCGTATACATATAGTCCCCACGTTTCTTAAAGTGAAATGATAAGAAACGATTTGATCCTTGATTCTCCGATACCTTGATGATGATGTCAATTGCATGACGTCAGCGACAGAAATGACCAAAGGCTCACATTTGCATAGTTTCCTAGGCAATTAATTAACAATGGCTGATGGTCGGCCACTAGTTTCCTCAAACCGTTAAAGGGCCATTATAAATAGATCAATTCATTAATCTTTATAATCTTTACTTCCAAAGCCTTTTCCCCAAATCTTTACAAGCTTCTCAATTTTTTTTCAAGTTCATCTTCTTCTTCAGTTTGTATTTTTCATAACACCAACTTCTCCCCCTTTCTTGAATTCCACAACAGTGATGGCTAAAACATCTAAAACTATCCCTCATAAAGAAAAAACCTCCTCATCGCAGCCGATCGATGACAAAACGCCGGTGGAGCCTCGCATCGAGGAGTGCATTCCTGGGCTATGTGAGCTGTCTTTCGTTTTCAAAGTCGAAAGACCTTCCTCAGTTCCAAGCATATGCGAGCCCATGTCACGATATATCTGCTAAATATCCGAAGACAATCTCGAACCGGTGAAAAATGACTGTAATTGGGAAAATAAGGAGGTGGTGATTCCTTTCCCTGAGGAGGACATGACAAACCATTTGGAAAGGTACTTAAGTGTATATACTTATCCTTTCACATTGGGTCCCGTAGATCTGTTCATACTCGATTTCTGTCGCCAATATTGGGTGACCCTTGGCCAAATCTACCTCTCCTTCTGGCGTATCGTCATTTAACTCTGATTTTTTTTGTCGAGCAAGGTCGAGGGGATGTCTTTCACCCTCGACCACCTGATCAGGTTATACAACCCTCACCTTTATCGAGGTGGGTTGATAAAGCTCTAACGTCGGTCCACGAAGGCGCTGTTCTCGAGCATTGATGAGAACAAGGATCGAGGAAGGATGGACTGGCTCGTCCAAAACAAGACCTCTAACCTAATCCCATGGTCGGCCACTAGTTTCCTCAAACCGTTGAAGTGGCCACTATAAATAGATCAATTCCTTAATCTTTACAATCTTTACTTCCAAAACCTTTTCCCCAAATCTCTACAAGCTTCTCAATTTTCTTTAAGTTCATCTTCTTTTTCAGTTTGTGTTTGTCATAACACCAACTTCTCCCCCTTTATTGAATTCCCCAACAGTGATGGCTATAACATCTAAAACTGTCCCTCAGAAAGAAAAAACCTCCTCATCACGGCCAACTGGTGACAAAACATCGGTGAAGCCTCGCATCGAGGAGTGTGTTCCTGGGCCATGCGAGTTGTCTTCCGATTTCAAAGTTGAATGACCTTCACCCGTTCCAGAAATATGTAAGCCTATGTCCCGATAATCTGCTCGATATCTGAAGACGATCTCGAGCGGGTGAAAAAGGACTGTAATTGGGAAAATAAGGAGGTGGTGATTCTTTCCCCTCCCCTGAGGAGGACATCGCGACCCATGTGGAAGGGTACTTAAGTATGTATACTTATCCTTTCACATTGGGTCCCGTTGATCCGGTCATACTCGATTTCTGTCGCCAATATCAGGTGACCCTTGGCTAGATCTAGCCCTCCTTCTGGCGTATCATCATCATTTTACTCTGGTTTTATTTTCGAGCAAGGTCGAGGGGATGTATTTCACCCTCGACCATCTTATTAGGTTATTCAGCCCTCGCCTTTATTAAGGTGGGTTGATAAAGCTCCAGCGTTAGTCCATGAAGGCGCTGTTCTTGAGCATTGATGAGGACAAGGACCAAGGTTGGATGGGCCAGTTCGCCCGAATCAAGACCTCTGACCTAATCCCATGGTCGACCACTAGTTTCCTTAAACCGTTGAAATGACCACTATAAATAGATCAATTCTTTAATCTCTACAATCTTTACTTCCCAAACCTTTTCCCCAAATCTCTACAAGCTTCTTATTCTTCAGTTTGTATTTGTCATAACACCACCTTCTCCTCATTTCTTGAATTCCACAACAGTGATGGATAAAACATCTAAAAGTGTCACGAGAAAGAAAAAACCTCCTAATCGTAGCCGGACGGTGACAAAACGCCGGTGGAGCCTCGCATTGAATTGTGCGTTCCTGGGCCATGCAAGATGTCTTCTGATTTCAGAGTCGAAAGACCTTCCTCAGGTCCAGGCAAATGTGAGCACATGTCCGAATATATCTGCTCGATATCTGAAGACGATCTCGAGCGGGTGAAAAAGGAATGTAATTGAAAAAATAAGGAGGTGGTGATTCCTTCCCCTGAGGAGGACATCACGACCCATGTAGAATGGTACTTAAGTGTGTATACTTATCCTTTCGCATTGGGTCTCGTAGATTCATTCATACTCTATTTCTGTCACCAATATCAGGTGACCCTTGGCCAGATCTACCCCTCATTCTGGAGTATCGTCATTTTACTCCAATTTTTTTTGAGCAAGGTTGAGAGGATGTCTTTCACCCTCGACCACCTGATCAGGTTATACAGACCTCGCCTTAACGAGGTGGGTTGATAGAGCTTCAGTGTCGGTCCAAGAAGGCGCTGTTCTCGAGCATTGATGAGGACAAGGATCAAGGATCAAGGATGGATGGGCCGGTTCATCCGAATCAAGACCTCTGACCTAATCCCATGGTCATCCACTAGTTTCCTTAAACCGTTGAAGTGACCACTATAAATGGATCAATTCCTTAATCTTTACAATCTTTACTTCTAAAACCTTTTTCGCAAATCTCTACAAGCTTCTCAATTTTCTTTAAGTTCATCTTCTTCTTCAGTTTGTATTTATCATAACACCAACTTCTCCTCCTTTCTTGAATTCCCCAATAGTGATGGCTAAAATAGCTAAAACTGTCCCTTAGAAAGAAAAAACCTCCTCATGCGGTCGGCCAGTGACAAATTGCCCGTGGAGCTTCGCATCGAGGAGTGCATTCCTGGGCCATGCAAGCTATCTCCCGATTTCAAAGTCAAAAGACCTTCCTAAATTCTAGGAAGATGTGAGCCCGTGTCCCGATATATCTGCTCGATATCTGAAGACGATCTTGAGCAGGCGAAAAAGGTCTGTAATTGGGAAAATAAGGAGGTGGTGATACCTTCCCCTGAGGAGGATATCACGACCCATGTGGAAGGGCACTTTAGCGTGTATACTTATCCTTTCACATTGGGTCACATAGATCCGGTCATAGTCAATTTCTATCGCCAATATCGGGTGAACCTTGTCTAGATCTACTCCTCCTTCTGGTGTATCATCATTTTACTCCGATTTGTTTTCGATCAAGATCGAGGGGATGTATTTCACCCTCGACTATCTGATCAGGTAACATCCCTCATCTTTATCTAGGTAGGTTGATAAAGCTCCATCATCGGTCCACAAGGCGCTATTCTCGAGCATTGATGAGGACAAGGATCGAGGATGGATGGGACGATTTGTATGAATTAAGACCTCTGACCTAATCCCCGCCGAAAATATGCCATTCCTTGAGGAATGGAACATGAAACGTAAGTACAACTCCATCGATGTTATTCACTATTTTGCTTTTATTTTCTTCATTGTAATTTCTTTTTCATGGTGCAGCTTCCCCTTAGTTTTCTAGTGCAATTCCAAACCTCGAAGGTTGGGTTCGACAACTGGCCTATACTTCTTCACATGCTGAATGATGTTGGCATGACTTAGTAAAAGGTAGATGGGTGGCTAATTACCATGGTAAGTTCACCGTGTATGCTTATGACTTCTTTTTCTAAAGTATTCACTTTTACATATACCTGACTCCCTTTTACGCAGTCCTCGGAGATGTTGCTGAATTGAAGCGGGCCCCACCCGGGGAATAGGTGGTTCCCAAACCAACCAATGACAAAAAGAGGAGAAGGGCCTCGCCTTCTGATACCCGGGAGCCTTAGAAGAGTAGGGCTCGTAAGTCGAGGGGCGACTCCGCTGCTCTTTCTGCTGGCGTAGCCCAAAATCTACGAGATGAAGATAAGGAAGGGGAGGACACCGGTTGCGAGCTGATGCCTCGAAAGAGGAGAAGCACTAAAGTTTCAAAGGTTGCCGAGCCCATGGTGGTTGAGGCGGTTCAATCTGGAATCGAAGAAATCTCGGTGGGAAGTCCGAGCAGAGTCCCCAAGCCATCGGGGGGTAAAAGCGCGCCCCCCCGTGAAGAACGACTATCAGGTGTGCCTGAAGGGTCTTATTTCGAGGCCCTTCAAAGAGAAGAGAATGTCCCAAGTGACTCGCTTGTGATAATTAATATAGATGAACGATTGGCCCTACGTTCTCTGAAAGGCAGATCGAGACGCTTGGGCTATGGAGACTCCCGACAAAGGGAATGATATATTCCAAGGATGGTTCACAGGGGTTGAAGATGGTCCCGACCCGGATGCTACGTTCATTTTTGACGAGGCTCAGCGGCTTTTTAAACCAATAAGTTTCTGCCTTCATAATTATTCTTGTGTTTTGTTCTCATTTTTCCAAATCTGATTTTTCATTTTGTGTAAAGTCCATGATAATCCATCAAGAAGCATTTTCCAAGTCCTAGGCCGAGCTCACCCGATGCGAGGCCGAACTAAAGAAGCTCGTGGAGGAGAGAGATGACCTCAAACTCCTTTACATTCAAGAAGAGGATGAGATAAGGGACATACGAGTCGAACTGTCGAAGGCTCATCGAGAACAAGCTGAGCTCATCAAGCATGTGATGTAATTTTTTTGGGAATTTGATATGTATTCATTTGACTTGGCGATTAACATTTTGACTTTGCAGGCCCATCAGAAGGGCGAGCTGGTGGAGTAGCTTTGAGAGGAGGCCAAGACGAAAGAGGCCGAGACCTTGGGATGGAAACAACATATGGATCTTCTTGCCTCGGAGAAAGATGCGTTTCGGGCCCAACTGACTTTGGTCGAGTTCCAAGTTCAAATTTGAAGGAGGAAAGCTTGGCCCAGGCCTAGAAGATTGATGAGCTCGAGGCTAAGTCGGTTGCCGAGCTTGCAAAGGCTAAATCTGAGGAGAGTGCTTGTGGCCTCTTAGCGAGCTAACGTCGAGGCCGCCAACATTTGGGCACACATGATTTCTATTGCTGCTGAAGTCAAATTGTCGTGTGCTGGCGATCACGCCAGGAAAAAATCCCAGAAAGAGACTCTCGAGGAAGTGCATGCCCGTGGCTTCGACCTCTCATCCGATATTGCGAAAGCTTTGGAGGATGAGGCTGCAAAGCCTTACTCTCAGATGATGAAGACTCTGCTAGTGGATCCGAGAGTGGAGGAGATGAGGATGAAGCCCCAGAAGATGCGTCTCCCGAAGATGTGGCTCCCAAAGTGGACTAGGCTCTTAGGTTTTTGTTTTTTGTGTAAGGCTTCTTGTGGGCATTGTAAATACCTTCTATGTATAAAAAGTTCCCTTTCTTTCCGCTTTATCTCTGATTCGTGGTAAAGTCTACTTTGTTTTTGCCTTGCGAAATTTGTTGTTGTTATAACTTCAATAATCGAGCGAGCATTAGCTTGAACTCAGAGTAAAACAAACACATAGGGTTTTTATCAAATAATGGGCAAGTTTCGAACTTATAATAAGATGCCTCTTAATGTTTTATGATAAATTCTCGAGCTATATTCAAGTCAATATTATTGGATCTTGGAATAGTGGAACCCTTAGGTACCAAGTAGAGTGAGAACAAGGTCTCGAACTCTAAATGTTTTGTCCCTTGGGCTCTTATAGGTTGGGCCGATATGGGCTTTAAAAGATGGCTATTATTTCCCCCTTTCCGACTTAAAAGACTTAGTAGAAATTTCTTTATACCTTAGCATGTATTTTTACCCATTGGGTTTTCTTGAGGGTCCGATGTTGGTTGAGACCCCTTTACTTTTTGTGTCTTAGCACGTTTGTGTTAAGATAATTTGATACCTCTTGAGGTTTTTCGAGGGCTGATTTTATCGAAGCCTTTTAGTTTTTCGAGGGCTGATTTTATCGAATCCGTTTTTAATCATTTTGACGGGGTAGCCTTTTAACCGATTTTTAAAGGTATTTGAAGGACTATTGTTTATTGCAGGATTCGGATGTATTCGAGCCGCGTTATTTTGGCCGTAGCCTTTTGGAATGCCTCTTGGACTTATTTTCCGATAAATTTTGAACTTGTTCAAAATGTTAGTCCCCGAGTATGATGGCCTTGGCCTATATGTCGAGGGGTGCATCTTTGAGGTCTTGTGACTCCGAATTTAGATAATTCGAGCATGCAATGCCCGAGTGTTCGAAGTATGTTTGTGGATGGACCTTGAGCCATTTCCTACAAAACCATAAGTATGAAGCTCTTATAGTAGCAACTTTTTCTTTGAGATACAAAGTGTTTGATATAGAAAGAATGCTTCTTTAAATAATTCCAACCGAGAGGTTGTGAGTTCGAGTCTCCCCAAGAGCAAGGTGGGAAGTTCTTGGAGGGAAGGATGCCGGGGGTCTATTTGGAAACAGCCTCTCTACCCCAGGGTAGGGGTAAGGTCCGCGTACACACTACCCTCCCCAGACCCCACTAAGTGGGATTATACTGGGTTGTTGTTGTTGTTGTTGTTGTTGTTGTTGTTGCTTCTTTAAATAATTCATACATGCGTACATGTTTTGCAATCGGGGCTCAACTAATCTATATGGGCATGGTTCATTCGACCGTTTGGCCCATTAAAAAATTTCCCTATCAAGACCCTTTGATGTAAAGTATTTTTCTCGAAAATATAACCTTCGAATGTGATGCCCCCCTGTATTCGAGGTTGATTGAAGAAGCCTTGAATACTGTTGAATTTTTCTTAGGTAGCACATAATTGTTGCCTCGTTAAAAACCTCGCTGAAAAAATCCATTTGGGATAAAAACCGATCTAAGGGAAAAATAGTGCAACGTGTGCTTTAAAACTTAAGGTCTTCGTGTTGAATAGTTTTTCCGACAACTTCGATCGAACATCTGCAATAAGTTAGTATCAAATACAAATAGAAAAAGGGAGAATGTCGTACCTCAACAATAATATCGTTTGAGTAGTGATACATTCCAATTATTTGGCAATTGTTCGCCCTCCATTGTGCGAATTTCGTAAGATCCCTTTCCGATGATACCGAGGAATCGATATGGTCTTTCCCAATTTGAGTCTCGAGTATTTAGGGTAACTTTCCTTAGAACTAAGTTCCCGATTTCGAAGAGACGAAAGTTGGTTCTTCTATTGTAATATCTTTCGATTCTTTGCTTCTGTGCAGCCATTCGAACAAGCACAACTTCTTATATTTCATCCAGTAGTTTGAGGCTAGTATTCATAGCCTCGTGATTTGATTCCTATGTTACATGTCAACATCTGGCGCTAGGTTCCCCGACCTCGATTGGAATTAAGGCCTCAGAGCCATATACTAAGGAGAAAGGGGTTGCCCTTGTGCTAGACTTCAATGTTGTTCCGTATGCCCAAAGGACTTCGGGTAGAAATTCTCTCCATTTCCCCTTAGCGTCGTTCAACCTTTTCTTTAAGTTTTGAATGATAGTTTTGTTCGTCAATTTAACCTGTCCATTTTCACTTGGGTGATACGACGTCGATATGATCCTTTTTATTTTATGTTCTTCGAAGAACTCCGTTATCTTGCTACCGATGAATTGCTTTCCGTTGCCACATGCTATTTCGGCAGGTATCCCGAATCGACACACGATATGGTTCCACATGAAGTCCATAAATTCTTTTTCTCTGACCTTTTCAAAGGCCTGTGCTTCCACCCATTTAGTAAAGTAGTCAGTCATAAACAAAATAAATTTAGCTTTACCTGGGGCCATTGGCAGAGGGCCGATGATATCCATCCCCTATTTCATGAATGGCCATGGGGTTAAGACTGGATGAAGTTGCTCTCCAGGATGATGGATCATCGGTGCAAACTTTTGACATTTATCACATTTTCGAACAAACTCCTTAGTGTCTTTTTCCATGCTATCCCAATAGTATCTTGCTCTAATGATTTTGTGAATCAAAGATTCAGCGCCGGAGTGGTCCCACAAGTGCCTTCATGGATCTCTCATAAATATAATCAGTATCCCAGGCCCTAAACATACCGCTAATGGTCCATTGAACGCCCTTTTGTACAGCGTTCCATCTTCATCCAATGTGAAGCAAGCAGCTTTAGTTCGTAGGGCCCTTGATTCTTTAAGGTCTGATGGGAGCTTTTCGTTATTTAAATATTCGATATATTTATTCCTCCAATCCCAGGTCAAGCTTGTAGAATTTATCTCGGCATGACCCTCATCGACCACAGTTCTCGATAGTTAGATGATAGTCCCCGAGATGATATCGTCTTCCTCGACTGATAACCCTAAATTTGTAAGTGCATCAACCTCACTATTTTGTTCTCGAGGTACGTGATCTAGAGTCCACTCGTTGAAGCGGTGCAACATTACCTGTAGCTTGTCCAAATACCTTTACATTCTATCCTCTCAAACTTCGAAGCTTTTGTTTACTTGGTTCACCACCAATAAAGAGTCGCACTTGGCTTCAGTGACTTCCGCCCCCAAGCTTTTGGCTAGTTCGAGACCTGCAATCATGGCCTCGTACTCGGCCTCATTGTTAGTTGACCTAGAAGTTTTGATAGACTGCCTAATAGTGTTACATGTGGGTGTTTTCAAAATGATGCCTAGCCCAGACCTCTTCACATTAGAAGCAGCGTCTGTGAAAAGGGCCCATATCCATGATGATGTGCCCAATTTTACCAAGAGTTCCTTTTAACTTCAGGTACGAGGGTTGGTGTGAAATCGACCACGAAGTCCGCTAAAATTTGAGACTTGATGGTCGTTCGGGGTTAATACTCAATATCGTACTCACTGTGTTCGACAGCCCATTTGGCCAATCGACCTGAAAGTTCGGGCTTGTGAAAAATATTACGAAGTGGGTAAGTGGTTAACACACATATGGGGTGACATTGAAAGTATGGATTTAACTTTCTAGAAGCGCTTATTAGTGCAAATGCCAATCTCTCTAAGTGCGGATATCTAGTTTCTACTTCCACTAAGGTTCGACTTACATAGTAAACGGGAAATTGCGTACCTTGGTCTTCTCGAACTAGGATACCACTCACCGCGATTTTTGATACCACCAAGTATAAGTAAAGTTTCTCATCTTCCTTCGGAGTGTGAATCAGTGGTGGGCTCGATAGGTACCACTTTAATTCTTTTAATGCTTGTTGACACTCCGGGGTCCAAGTGAAATCGTTTTTCTTCTTGAGTAAAGAAAAAAATCTATGGCTTCAATCTGATGACCTCAAGATCAATTGGCCCAAAGCAGCTATTCGTCCAGTTAGCCTCTACACGGCTTGTACACTGTCCATGATGGCGATGTCTTCGATGGCCTTTATTTTATCGGGTTGATCTCGATCCCTCGATTTGACACCATGAAGCCTTGGAACTTGCCCGAGGCGACTGCGAAAGAATATTTCTCGAGATTGAGTTTCATGTTATATTTCCTCAAAATCTCGAACATTTCCTGCAAATGAGCCAAATGGTCCTCTACGCGAAGGGACTTAACTAGCATGTCATCAATATAAATTTCTATTGACTTACCTATTTGTTCTTCGAACATCTTATTTACTAGGTGTCGGTAAGTAGCTCATACTTTTTTAGCCCGAAGGGCATTACATTATAGCAATATCTTCATTCTTGGTGATAAATGTGGTCTTTTCCTGGTCTCTCGGGTTCATCTGAATTTGATTGTACCCGGAATAGGCATCGAGAAAGGTAAGGATATCGTGGCCATCCGTGGCATCGATCATGCGATATTAGACACTGGAAAAGAATCTTTAGAGCATGCCTTGTTCAAATCCTTGTAATCTACACACATTTTAAGTTTGTTCCTTTATTAGGGACTGTGACTACGTTGGCTAACCATTCGGGGTATTTCACCTTCCGAATGGACCCTATTTTGGGAAGTTTAGTGACCTCGTCCTTTATGAATGCGTGCTTTACTTCAGATTGGGGCCTTCTCTTTTGTTTCACCGGTTTGAACTTGGGGTCAAGGCTTAGCCGATGTGTTGTTATATCTGGTGGGATCCCTGTCATGTCTTAATGGGACCAAGAAAAAAAATCCACATTATTAATAAGAAATTGAATAAGTTTTTTCCTGAGTTTAGGGGTTAACCCCGTTCCTAGGTATACCTTTCGCTCGGGCATGTACTCGATCAATATAACCTATTCCCACTCTTCGACCGTTGATTTGGTAGCATTAGAGTCTTCGGGAACAATAAAGGTTCGAGGGGTTAAAAATCCTCTTCTTCTTCTATTTCCTGCTTTCCCGATCCGGTCGAGGCTGGTAGCTGTGATTGATATTTGGTTTCCTATTTACCCTTGATGCCCGACCTTTCTATCGACACCGATACTACCTTATCGACCACAAACATCCTTGGCCACATGCTGCTCCGCACACTATATTTTTACACCGTCCGACGTTGGGAATTTCATCATTTGGGGGAGAGTCAAAGGAACTGCCCTCATATTGTGAGTCCATGGCCTTCCGAGTAGGGAATTGTATCTTATGTTGCCCTCGATCACTTGGAACTTGGTATCTTGAATGGTTCCAGCCACATTTACCGTAGAATAATCTACGCTTTAGTCATTTCATTGGCCATGTTGAAGCCGTTTAGACTTGAACTGCAGACACAATTTGATCTTGTAGGCCGAGTTGCTCCACGACCCTCGATCAGATGATATTTGCCGAGCTACCTGGATCCAATAAAATATGTTTAACTTAAACTTTATTAATAAAATAGAAATTACCATAGCGTCGTTGTGTGGTTAAGAAATTCCTTCTGCTTCTTCGTTATTGAACGATAAAGTGTCTTCGAAATCAAGGGTTCATTTTTCCCTGGTAATTGATACCTTAGTAGTTTGAATACGGGCCCTTGTGGGATATCGACCCCGCCGACGATCATATGAATGACATGTTGTGGTTCGTCCTGTCATTTTTCCCTTTGGCTTCTCTGTCTCTAAAATAATTCTTGGCTCGATCGCTAAGGAACTCTAGAAGGTGGCCCTCGTTGAATAGACGAGCTACCTCTTCCCTTAGTTGACTACAATCCTCGGTCTTGTGACCATGCGTGCCATGATACTTGCAATCAAATTTGAGTTTCTTTGGGAAGGATCGATTTGTATGGGTCTGGGCCATCTGGTATCTTTGATCATTCCGAATTGATGATACAATGCTTGATGCATCAACTCTCAATTTATATTCCGATAATCGAGGTGCCTCTAGGGATCAACATGCTTACCAAAACTGCTTTTACTCATAAGTCCCCGAGAATTTTGCCCTCGATCATTTCTTTGATCATTCCGGGATGAATTGCGTCCTGAGCCATTGTTCCTTCGATCTGTGGTATATGGTTGATATCGTTCCCTGTTCGGCCTTGGTTCCCAGTCGATGTCCCTCGGGGTTTAACTACTAACCTATTCGGATGTACTGAACCAGAAGGGTTGTCCTTAGCTCTAATATTTGATTGATATCAATTGTGCACATCTTCCTATGTTACACCTGGATACTCGACCAAATTTTATTTCAACTGTCATGATCTTATCGAACTCCGCTCGTTCAACCCTTGGGTAAAAGCTTGAACGACCCTATCATCTGTGACTGGTGGCAACTCCATGCGTTCTATTTGAAATTGGGATACGAATTGCCTCAACATTTCATCACCCTTGTGTCTTATCTTAAAAACGTCCAATTTCCTTGTTGTGATCTTTATGGCCCCGACGTGTGCCTTCACGAAGGAGTCTGCTAACATGGCAAATGAGTCGATGAAATTTGGTGGCAGGTTGTGATTCCAAATTATTTCTCCCTTTACAAACTGACTCGATCATCATCATTTAAGTCATTTCCTTTAATTCCGTATGTGTACGAAGTCATGTGTTCATTAGGATCGGTTGTCCCATTGTATTTAGGTATATCCGGCATACGAAACTTCTTAGGAATGGGCTTCATAGCCGCACTCTCAGAAAAAGGCTTTTGCATGAATTTTTTTGCATCTAAGCCTTTTAAGATCGGGGGTGCCCCCGATATCTAATCAACTCGGGAGCTGTATGTTTCCACTTTTTTATCATTATCTTTAATTTTTCACTCCCTCGATTATTTTGGTGAGCTCCCCGAGCATCTTCATAATTGTAGGATCGGTCCTTGATCCGTTACCATTCGACGTTTCTGGCACTGGCTCGGTAAGACGAGTGATTTCCGACTCAACCAAGCTCCAATTTCTATGTTGACCTTGAAGCTGAGCAATAGTAGCCTGTTGAGCCTGTAGCATCTCGAATTTTACCTAGAGACTAACTCCCTCGTCTACTACGCCTTGTGTTCCTTGCCCACCAGATCGGCCTTCCCTACACACACTCCCAAAGGGGTCCGCGCCTAAATATGCATTCAAAGCAATATGCAAACTGATAGTTTTCCCCGTAAATACATTGTCGTTTTCCCCGTAAAACCCAATACCATCATCACCATGTGCGAATGCGTTTTGTGAGTTTGACATGCTTTAAGTTGAGAGCAAAAAAAAACTTGACAAGAATAAGTGTGAAAATATTATGTGTTATCAGAATCGATAGTAAAATAATCACTATTATCCTTAGCCCCGCGGTCGGCGCCAAACTGTTTACCCTAAAATTTGAGTAACAATTAAACTTGTATTGTGGTTTTAAGAATAACTGCTGGAGTCACTAATGCTTTTTTGTTTTTCCTTTTGTTTGTTGATTTTCTCTCTCTTTTTCTGAGCCGAGGGTCGGCCGGAAATAGCCTCTCTACCCTTTCGGGTAGGGGTAAGGTCTGTGTACATGTTACCCTCCCCAGACCCCACTTTGTGGGAATACACTGGATAGTTATTATTGTTGTTGTTGTTGTTATTGTTGTTGTTGTTGTTGTTGTTGTTGTTGTGGTTTTAAGAATACATGATCTAATCCAATGCCAATTGGTAAATAATGAATTAAGTACAATAAGTTAGACGATAAAACAAATCAAACCAGTGCTGTGGCGATGTATCGACCTCGATTTAGAACAGTCTCGAGATCAAGAAACAAGAACAATAAAGAAAGATAGAGAATAATAAGTAAACAAAAAGTAGCGTGTGCATTATTTATGAGTTAACCCCCTTACAAATGAATGTGGTCCCACTTTATATAGTAAAGGAATAGCAAATAAGGTACAACTCTAATAACGAAAATAAATCCCATGATCGGCGCCGATAACTGCTTGGCATGATCTATTCCGAGATTTTTGTCGGGACCTTTGGTTATTGCTAATATCTCGCCACTTCGTTATCTTGTCTTACTCGAGGTTGGTCATACTCGGCTTTGGTTTTCAACGAGCACTTCGATCCTCAAGTTTTATACTCTGCCACCGGGCTCGAGGTAGGTCCATTTTGAGTTTATTCTCGAAGAAACTCCCGAGTCTACAAAATCGTACATGCCCGATTTCGATCGTATACAAGACTATTTTCGGTAGACCCACAGCTTAGGAAAAACATAGTCCCAACATCGTGGAAAAATACAATAATGAAGAAGCCATGGAAAAGAAGCAGTACAAGATGTAAAATAATTAAACAACAACAAGATGATAAGATAACCGAAGCAAAAGAAACAATCAGTAGAAATAGAAATCTAAATACAAGCAAATACGAGAATAATATTAATGCTACAGATAAGGAAAAGAAATACGCTCGACTATCTACTAATCCTCTATCCTAATTCTCGATCTTCGTACCCTCCTATCTAGAGTCATGTCCTTATCAAGCTGCAAATATATCATGTCATGCCTTATCACTTCTCTTCAATTATCCTTATCATTAAGTAATCATTTTTCAAACTAGTTGGAGTAATCGTAGTTAAATTTAGATTTTCAGAGTATCATTAAATAAGGATAATTTAGTAAAATAAATAATTAATTAATACTTTTTTCAAGGGAAGCGCAAAATACAATTGGTAAAAGAAAATGGAAGGATTATCGGGATTAGGGGTGACAAAATGATTAGAAGAAAATAATTATCTATTTATATTATCCATTAAAAAATAGGTTGGATAATGAACTTTTTAAAAACGGGTCAAATATGAATAAGAACCATATTATCTACTTAGAAAATGGATAATTGACGGATAACCAATGAGTTGTAAAGTCTCAAATTGGGTTTCTCAAATTTTGG
Organism: Nicotiana noctiflora; assembly: GCA_032618575.1. Classification (NCBI taxonomy): domain Eukaryota; kingdom Viridiplantae; phylum Streptophyta; class Magnoliopsida; order Solanales; family Solanaceae; genus Nicotiana; species Nicotiana noctiflora. Next base: position 189,860 of record JASVEL010003845.1, read on the forward strand.
AGACTAGAAATTTTTCCAAAAGTGATCATATTCAAGAATCCATGAATAATATAAATGTTCAGACTGTCCACCGGTTAACCCATTTTTTATTCGTATTAAATTTAGATTAGGTAAGAGAATTTTTCTACAACAACAATATGTACTCATTATAGTCCAACAAAGTAGGATCTCGGTTGGGTAATACATACACAAGCCTTATCCATATCCGAAAGGATAGAAAATCTGTTTCCAATTGATCCTCGGCTCATACTAAAAAAATTTATCTATTTTTTCATAACATGTTTTCTATCGATCAAATTCGACATGACCCGGCGTTTGCCCATAATCAGGACCGACATTTTCAGAAATCGCCTTTGCTGCACTAGGCAATTGATACAGCAAAGCAGCAGGTATTTGGGTCCCAAACCAAAGATAATAAATGAGATGACAATACCTTACTATATGATCCTCTAATTCTATGACTATATATTCTGCCACGATAACCTCTTCCGACACCGTTCGTTCTATTTATGGCACTCGCATATGCATTAAAACATATTTCATGTGCATGCATGTTCTTCATAGAGGATGTCATAATTAACAACCCATTATTTCATTCTGAATTAAAACACGAAATACTTCACAATATAAAATCAATTACTATGTTATACTGGTTAAAATGACTTACTCGATAATAGGCATTGATATTATCATAAATCATTCACTTATCATCTTGATTATATTAATTCAACTATCTCAGCATATTAGAATCTACTAGAGCAAAGGCGGATCTGCTTGTAACAATGAGGGGTCACTAACCCTTTAAGGTTCAATAGAAATTTTGTATACGTATATATTTTGAAAATAATTATGATAAATATAAGCTCTCAAGCAGTAGGACTAGCTAAGGCTCTGACCGCGTACCTGTTGGAAAATGAGCCGACAACTCATCGATAGTCGTTTAGTTAAGGGAAACCCACTGGATTCGTAGCAAAAGCGAGTCTTCATAGGGCATTCACTCTAGTTTTTTTTTTCTTTGAGAAAAAGTAATAAGGAGTAAAGATATTAAACTCTTGGATGAGACTAAGCAGCTACCGACCGTTTTCACATGCCCTTCATCTATTTTGACTAAGACTAAAAAGGCATCCTGAACATGGAAAGTCTTTAGGAGACACTAATAAAAAAAAGTGGTATTCCCATCGCACCTTAAAATCTTGAATCCCCTTTAGCTAGAGAATAGAATTTTACTCAATATCAGGATAGAAAGAGGCCTAGTTTCCTAGGCCGTTTTCCAGGTTAAGGTAACAAAGTTATCGCGAGATTCACGACTGACTTCCACTGGTAAAAGAAGCAATACTCCAATCGCAAATTTAAAATTTCGACTTCGCCTTCGGATAGAGAATAAAGTTTTACTCCTAGAAGGCGAATGCTAATTTCATTTGATGACAAGATCTAGGTCAGAGGCAATTAAACTTAAATTCATTGTTGGATGAGGCAATAACAAAGCATCTCGTTTCATAAATTTCTTCCAATTTACTCCATACCAGCAAATTTGCACCATTCCAATTTTAATTAATAAACAAAGAAGTCTATGCATCCGTGGCATTCCTTGAACCAGATTTTCAAAGAATCATTAAATAAGTTTTTTCTAATTATATGAGGAAAAAAAAACGTTCACCACTACTCATTAGGCAATGGTCAGAATGTGATCTTATTCCCTTTATCTCAATTTCCCAACACGAAAATTATAAGCTCTCACTTTTTATAGACAAACATTAGCTAATGTCCAACGTAGGCACCGAAATAGGATGACAAGATTGATTAAATTAAGGACCTGTTTGGGAAACATGAAGCTAACACGAGCACAACAGCCTCAAAAAGGTGAACTACGTGTGTGGTGCCACGTCACCCATTAGTGAGCTGGAATGAGGACAATAGAGTCCCCATTCATATTATATATGTATGCATTGAATTTGGAAAGTGCTAAAAAAAAAAAAGGAATAATCCAGGGTGGTTTCATTCAATTCATGCATGCGTGTGTGTTGGAATAGGGCCCTAGATGTGGTTGTTCTTGCAGGTGACGTCGACGTCGAGTGCACGGCAGAGAAAGACTCGACATTCAAAAAAAAAAAAAAAACAGCCCGATATCTTAAGCTCCCGTTATGTGCAGGGTTCGGGGAAGGATCGGACCACAAAAATCTATTGTACGTCGGCTTGAACCCGTGACCTTCCAGATCACATAATAATAACTTTACCAGCTATACCAAAACTCAACATTCAATAAGTTTACCGAAAAAAGCTGCTCCATGACAAATAAAAAGGTGCATACCCTTAATTGCATAGCATAACTTGAAAATATTAGCTGAAAAAAAAAATAAAAAAAATATATATATATATATATATATATATATATATATATATATATATATATATATATATATATATATATAGATCGGTCTTCTTTTAACGACTAAAAAGCAAAAACGTTTTCATGAGTTTAACTCAACATATGAATATCTTTCGAAAAGAAATTCACTATCATATCATGTAAAAAATAATTACAAATAACAACTCATAAAAATTAAGATTAATAGTATATAATATAATAAAGATAATATGTTACTAGCTATAATAGATTAAAATAGACTAATAATTTGTTATATATGGAGGTTGAGTCGTTGTTGGAATAAGGAGGTTTCGAGGCATGTATGGTTGGGGTGGTGAAAATAAGAATCATGTGGCTTCATGTGGAATGAGTTGGGAGAACATGCAATCCTATTAGCCACCACAAACAACTAAAGTACACTTGGCTCATTATAATTCATTGATTATTTGAATATCTCCAATTCCAATGGAAGACATAATTGTTGTCTACATTTTATTTTTTTTTTTCCCACCCGGTGTCCAGTACTCACATTGGAGCCCGATTATATTCGGATTCGCGCCGCGTAGGGCCTCTTTCGGGAGGAAGCGTTTCCTACCAAAATTTTTTCCATACCCAGGGCTCGAACCCGAGACCTCTGGTTAAGGGAAGAGCTGTCTCATCCACTACACCATATCCATCGGTGGTGTCATACATTTTGTTTGCTTTGCCGTCTACTTTGCGGCCTTAAAATATTTAGCATTATCCTATAATTATGGCCGAATGGATTACCAACTTAGCCACACATTTTTTCTTCTATAAAACAACCACTCCTTTCCTCTTCCCTTGACATCCTTCTATCAAACTCTCAACCCATAGTGATCGGGTTTGGACTTTTAACGATCAAATTTTTCTTGTATTATTTCTCTTCTTTAAGTTTTCTCTCATGGGTATTTCTCAAAAATCTTTCCTCTATTCAGTTCAAGATCCTAACAAGAAAAATCATGATTTAAGCGATCCTTTATTAGGAGACTGCCAACATCATATAAGGAGACAACGAGTGAAGAATATTAAAAGCAAAAGGTGTAGAAGCATTCTAATGAAAAGAAAGGTATGCATAGAAGGTTCTAGAAGATCCGAGAGTCATGAGATTGGAAAGAAGGTTAGGGTACTCAAGAAGTTGATTCCAAACTGCGAAGCATCAATGGGGTTGGAAGGGATTTTTAGAGAGACAACTAATTATATTTTGGATTTACAAATGAGAGTTAAGGTTATGCAAATTATGGTAAATATGTTGTCAGAGTCTTCTAATAGTGACTAGAAAGTAATTAAATCATCTGTTACCTTTGGTCATTCTTTGTAAAGGTTGATACCCTAAAACAAGAAGAAATTCATGCATTATACCCATTTTTTTAAAAAAAATATTATCATTGAGAGGAATATTTATCCACTTCTCTAGTTGTTTGGGAAGATTAATTAAGGTAGCAGATGGTTTTAGAGGTCTGTCATTATCATTTTCCTCTAATTTATTGTGTGAAAATTGACATATACAGACATTATTCCATTTGATGATTTAGCAGATATTGTACTAATCTTGTTTTCTTTGTTTGTTCATCTGGTTTACATTTTTTGTTTCTTCCACAAAAATACATGTGTCTTGGTTTCTTCCGATGTCTTCCTACTTTAGCCATGTGTGAATGTAATTATATACTATTATGAAACGCATAACAACAACCGCGTCGTTGTAGTATAGTGGTGAGTATTCCCGCCTGTCACGCGGGTGACCCGGGTTCGATCCCCGGCAACGGCGATTTGTTTTTCTAATTTTTAAAATTTGTTTTGCAAATTGAAATCAGCAACTACGACAAGGTTTAAGTGTTCAAAGCTACACTAACGATCTAGTGGGTCTTACATACAACAAATAATCAACAAATGTATCAAGATCCTTTCAAGTTTTTAGTTCTATTCTCCTTAAAATTCAAGTAAGGAGGGAGACTTTCTCTTCATTTGTAAGGCCGGTCCAAGTCAGCCGTTGGCCCTTGAAGCTTGATCGAGGTTGGGCCTCGACTGGTCTATGGACCAAAAATTAATTAAAGGGATTTTTTCATAAAGTACAATTTTTTTATCTAATTAGGCATTTATAGATACCCTTTGCTATATTACGTGTTATAGATATTTTTTATGTTTTTATACAATGTATTTCATGTATTTAAGTTATTGTATTCATTAATACAACAAAAAATATAGGCGTAAAATCTGGAATTCCAGCTAAGTTTGACATGTATTTAGCTGTATTCAAGCGACATTAACATTAAATACAGTAACATATCTGCGTTAAAAATGGAAGAAAATAAAATCACGTGATATTCTCCTAATTAAACTCAATAAACTAAAACGATCCCTTATTAATCTGTATTTGAAAGATACATAATAAGATTATAGCTAAATAAAGAGAAATACATATGAATAATACAGTTGAATTGTGACGAACTGGTCCGTCGTCATGTGAGTTACCGTCCCGTTTTCCCCATTATATGCTTGTTCATGTTTCAATATATATATTTGGTGAATTTGAGTCAATTTGGATGGAGTTTGGTAGGAAATGAGGCAAATAGTCTCTTTGATAAATGAACAGTTTGCAAAAGTCAATCAGACGTTGACTTGTGAGTTAGAGGGCTCGGAATCGAATTCTGATGGTTCGGTTAGCTTCATGGAATGATTTGTGACTTAGTAGAGCGATCAGAATTGAATTTGGAGGTCCGGTGTAGAAATAGGCTTGAATTGGCGAAGTTGGAATTTTGGCGAATTTCGGTCGATAGGTGAGATTTTGTTCCGAGAGTCGAAATGGAATTCCGACAGTTGCAGTAGCTTCGTTAGGTAATTTTAAATATGTCTACAAATTTTCAGGTCATTCGGATATTATTTGGTCGGGTTTTTGATTGGATGTAGGTTTCAGAAGTTCTAAGGATAAGTTAGGCTTGAATCCGAGGTAATTTGGGGATTTATGTGTTTAAGGGCATGTTTTTATGATTGGAACAAGTTTGTGTGGTGATTTAGAGTGGGTTTGTATTTTTGGTTGAGGTCCCGGGGGGCCTCAGGGTAAGTTCGGGTGGTTAAACGAGGAAATATTTTAAGTTGAGGTTTGCTGGTGTATTGCAGCAGCTATTTTCGGTTCTGCGGAAGGGAGACCACAAATGCGGCTCCGTAGAAGCGGGAAATGTGTCGCAGGTGCGAAATCTTGGGGCAGCAGCAAGGTCTGCAGAAGCGGACTTCTTCTCACAAATGCGATCCGGCAGAAGCAGGAAAATGCCCGCGGAAGCGAAGATGAGTGAAATGGGAGATTCCGCAGAAGCGAAATAATTTCTGCTTATGCGTTATCGCGGAAGCGAGTGGTAAACCGCAGAAGAGGTGTGGGGCTTAAGTGTATGTCGCAGAAGCGACTTTGTGATGCTGAAGCGGAAGCCGCTCAAAAGCCGCAGAAGCGAAAATCGCTGGAGTTTAAGGATCAGTGTATTGGAAAAATTTCAGAAGTGTTAAAATATTTGGGTTTTCGAACAAAGAGAAGAATTGGGCAATTTTTAAGAAAAATTTACGGAGTATCATCAGGTAAGGACTCTTGGACTTAAATTATGTTATTATATTGATAAAACATGGATTAAATCTCTGAAAATGGAGGAATTAAGATGTAAAAATAGAGGATTTTGCTTGAAGCCTAAGAAATAGGAAATTGATGATTTGAAGGGGCAAATGGACTCCGATTTTGATAAATTTTATATGTATGAACTTGTGGAGAGATCACTACTACACAACAAGATTCCGACTTTCTTCTTCTTTTCTTTTTTTCCAAACAAATTTTCAACTCTAGTACTCTTTTCTGTAGTACTCTTTCAACTTTTCTGACTTTCCCAACGTTCTCTCTCCCAACGTTCCCAACGTTCCTCTGCGATTCCCATTCCCGCCGGCGACCCAGGTAAGTGGCTCTCTCTCTCTCCCCCGGTCTCCCCCCACCCTCCTCTCTCCTCTCACCCCCTTCTCTCTCTCCTCTCCCCCTCCTCTCTCCCTTCTCTTCACCCCCTCCCTTTTTATTTTTCTGTTTCAGTTCCGGAACCCTAGCAGCAACGCCGACGACCTCTCTCCGGCAACCCCTCCTGCTCTATTTTATTTTCCCCCTTTCTTTCTTTCCTTCTATTCTCTCTTCTGCTTTTTGCATGGGTGCGTGTGTTCTGTTTTCTTGGACATGTACTTTATTTCCCGGCGAGGACTGCCGGCGTGCTATAGTACTTTCGGCGAGCTACAGTTCTTGCGGTAAGCTACAATACTTCCCGTGTAGATTTTCGGCGGGACGCAACAGAACTACCCCGTCTCGATAAACTTCAGGACAGGCGATAAGGCGACTTTGCGGTGTTTGGGAGTGAAGAGCTAAGCAACACCGGCCGGGACGTGCAAGAGGTGGCAGCATTTGACCTCGTGCGCATCAAAGCCTACCTTCATGTTTTTCCACCAGAAGTTGGTACCTCCCATCTCTTGTTTATCTTGTACACCTTTTTCGTATTCCCGCTAGCATTTCGTGTGAGGTTTACTCTGTTGCAATCTAGTTTGCATCTTTTTAGTATTTCACTTTTGTGCGTGTGTGTGTCACTATTCTCCATAGTCAGTTGGAGGGATAGTGGCGGCGGCGGGGATGTTAGTGTAAGGTCATGTCCTCGGGGTGGGGGCGGGGGCGGGGGTGAATAGGGGCAGGGAGCGGTTTTGCGGGTAGGGCGGGAGGTAAGGGTGGGAAGAGGGTAGCGGACGCTCATAGATTAAGGATCGGGTCGTGGAACATAGGTACTCTGACGGGTAAGTCCATTGAGTTGGCGAAGATTCTTCAGAAGAGGAGGGTCAACATAGCCTGTGTTTTTTAATGGTTGAAAATTCCCTAGCTAATATATTTTTTTTTAATTAATCCCCTCCCCTGGGGTCGTGAGGGGTAAGAATGGAGTGGGCATCCCGGTGGATAAGGACCTTAGGGAGTCCGTGGTGGAGGTTAGGTGAGTGAACGATAGGTTGATGTCTATTAAGTTGGTTATCGGGGGTTGCGTCCTCGACGTCATCAGCGCTTAAGCACCGCATGCGGGCTTTGATGAGGAGGTCAAGGGCGTTTTTGGGATGACTTGGATGAGTTGGTGCGTAGTATTCCCCAATCTGAGAAGTTGGTCATTGGATGGGACTTTAATGGTCTTATTGGGGCAGATGCTAGTGGTTATGGTAAGGTGCACGGTGGCTTTGGCCTTGGGGTCAGGAACGGAGGAGGCACAGTGTTGTTGGATTTCGCTAGGGCTTCCGAGCTTTTGATTGCAAACTCGACATTTCAGAAGAGGGAGGAGCATTTGATCACCTTCAAAAGTTCGGCGGCGAGGACTCGGATTGATTACCTCCTTCTCAGAAGGAGCGATACAGGTCTGTATAGGGAATGCAAGGTTATTCCGGGAGAATCCCTTTCAACTCTTCATAGACTCCTAGTGATGGATGTTGGACTATGGGTGAAGAAGAAGCAGAGGGGTGCTCGGGGTCGACCATGAATTAGATGGGGTGCTTTGACTAAAGAGAAAGCCTAGGAGCTGGAGAGGAGGTTGGTTGATGGTGGAGCTTGGAGAAGTTTCGGGGTAGCAGACGCAATATGGTCAGAGACGGCGAATCTGGTTAGGGAAGCAGCGCGGGATGTGTTTGGGATAGCCAAAGGCTATTTAGGCAGACATCAGGGCGACTGGTGGTAGAACGATGTAGTACGAGGAAAAGTAGAGGTGAAGAAAGCAGCTTTTGCAAAGTTGGCAGGGAGTACAAGCGAGGAAGAAAGGCGGGTGAACAGAGAGAGCTATAAGGTGGCGAGGAAGGAAGCAAAACTGGCGGTCACGGAAACTAAAAATGTGGCTTTTGGTCGCATGTACGAGGAATTGGAGGAGAAAGGCGGGGATAAGAAGTTATTCCGGTTAGCCAAAGTAAGGGAAAGGAAGGCGTGGGACCTAGACCAAGTTAGGTGCATCAAGGGCGAGGATGGTAGAGTCCTGATGGGGGAGTCTCAAGTCAAACAGATATGGCAGGCATACTTCCGAGATCTTCTCAACGAGGAGGGGGACCAAAACATAGAGCTAGGGGAGATGGGGCATTCAGAGCGTCATAGAGACCTAGGGTACCGCAGGCGCATTAGGGTGGAAGAGGTCGTGGGGGCTTTGCGTAGGATGAGTAGGGGTCGAGCAACCGGGCCAGACGAAATCCCGGTGGAGTTCTAGAAATGCATGGGTAAGCCAAGAGTGAAGTGGCTCACTAGGTTGTTCAATGCGATCTTCAGGACCAAAAGGATGTCGGAAGAGTGGAGGTGGAGTACAATGGTGCCCTTGTATAAGAACAAATGGGATATCCAGTGTTGCAACAACTGGGCATCAAATTAATAAGTCACACCATGAAAGTCTGGGAGCGGGTGATCGAGGCTAGGGTGAGGGAGTCGACATCTATTTCCGTGAACTAGTTCGGTTTCATGCCGGGTCGCTCCACTACAGAAGCTATCCACCTTGTTAGGAGATTGGTGGAACAGTTCAGGAATAAGAAGAAGGACCTGCAGATGGTGTTTATCGACGTGGAGAAGGCGTATGACAAGGTCCCTAGCGAGGTGCTATGGAGGTGCTTGAAGGCTAAGAGCGTGCCGAAAGCCTACATCAGATTAATCAAGGACATGTACGAGGGAGCTAAGTCTAGGGTTAGGACAGTGGGTGGCGACTCAGACCATTTTCCGGTGGTTATGGGGCTCCATCAAGGATCTGCGCTTAGCCCTCTCTTGTTTACCTTGGTAATGGATGCATTAACACGGCATATTCAAGGGGATGTGCCTTGGTGTATGCTATTTGCTGATGACATAGTCCTAGTTGAAGAGATACGGGGTGGCGTTAACGAGAGGCTGGAGGTATGGAGACGTACCCTGGAGTCTAAGGGTTTCAAGTTGAGCAGGACCAAGTGCAAGTTCAGCGGTGTTACTCAGGAGGTGGACGGGGATGTGAAGCGATACGCAAGTCATTTCCATAGCCAATAGGGATTGTTTCAGATACCTTGGATCGGTGATTCAGGGGGATGGGGAGATATACGGGGATGTCACTCACCGTATAGGGGCGGGGTGGTCGAAGTGTAGGCTTGCATCAGAAGTCATGTGTGATAAGAAAGTGCCACAAAAACTCAAGGGGAAGTTTTATAGAGCTGTGGTTAGACCTGCCATGCTGTATGGGACGGAGTGTTGGCCGGTGAAGAAATCTCATGTTCAGAGGATGAAGGTTGCGGAGATGAGGATGCTTAGGTAGATGTGCGGGCTCACCAGGTTAGATAAGATTATGAATGAAGTTATTCGAGGGGAGGTGGGGGTGGCCCCAGTGGATAAGAAGATGAGAGAGGCGAGGCTTCGATGGTTCGGGCATGTGCAGAGGAGAAGCCCCGATGCCCCGGTGAGGTGTTGTGAGCGGCTAGTGGTAGTCAGTGTGAGGCGAGGCAGAGGGAGGCCTAAGAGATACTGGGGAGAGGTAATTAGACAGGACATGGCCAGGATGCGGATTTCCGAGGACATGACCCTTGATAGGAAAGTCTGGAGGTCTAGTATCAGGGTTGTAGGATAGGGGCTTCTAGATTTTTCGTACTCCTTTCCCGGGGTTGGGTGAGGCGTGGTAGGGCTACCCATAGAAGATTCGTGTATTGGTCTGTGTTCTCTTATAGTAGTCATTTCTGGTAGCTACTGTTTTAATATTATTGCATGCCAGTTTATTTATGGTACATATGACTCTTATGTTTAGATAATTATTTATGCGATGTATGCTGGAGTAACTAATGCTGTTTTTGTTTTTGTTTTTGTTTGCCTTTCTCTTCCCCGCGCCGAGGGTCGATTGGAAACAGCCTCTCTGCCCTCTCGGGTAGAGGTAAGGCCTGTCTACATATTACCCCTACTTTGTGGGAATATACTAGGTTGTTGTTGTTGTTATTGTTGTTGGACCCATGGAGAGAAGAATCAAAGGACTATATCTCTTTAGATTTAGAAATATTTTAGAGATTGTAACCCCATCACATGAAATTAAATGTAATATTTGTCACTATATTTCTTATCTTGATTATTATTTTTTAGGAGCAAAATTTAGTTGTTACAAATTTTGGCACGCCCAGTGGGACGATCTCTAACTCTTATCTCTTCTCAACTCTCGACATTCAAGATCACTACGAGGGCTTCGAAGAAGATTGACTCAAAAGTTGTTGACTCCAAGTTTTTCTCTGACATTGAAAGTATCCTGAACGTTACTATGGAGAGTCTTGGGCCAATCACCCGGAGCAAGGCGAGCATCTTGGGACAACAAGTACTCTAAGTGCCATCTGTACCAATGCACGCTTTGAGATCTTCATCATCCGAAGACGAAAGGTCCTTCACTAGCAAGTCAGAGAGAGGAGATAATATTGTAGAAGTTGTGGAGAAAGCTCTTGCTTAACTTACTTTATACAATACTAAGAGTCAGCTTACTCAACCTGATGATAAAGTCTTAAGTGTTGGTTCTACGCCAATCTCGCCACATGACATGTTCCAAACTGAGTTCAATCCGGGGGAAGGTCCCAGTTATTCTTCATCATCTGCAATAATCATGGAGGCAATGATGACTAACACTTCGACAATGGAAGAGCAACTTGCAAACCTGACAAAGGCGATTGATGGGTTAACAAAGTATGCTCAAGATCAAGATGTCTATATCGCAAAATTAACAGGCATAGCTAAAAGCATGATGGATGGAGAATCAAGTCATGCACCTGGAAAATTTCCTGAAGTCCACGAGAAGGCTGATCCTCCAACAAAACAAATGTCATCCGCCAAAGAACTTCATGTCTCCTCTAAAGGATCAATTCCCATAGAACAATTGAAAGAGTTCATTATGGGAACTATCAAGGTTAAGTATGAGGTTGCTTCAAAGTCTTCTCTCACGTACGCCAAGTCCTATACTGCAAGAATCGATAGCTTGAAAATTCCTGGCGGCTATCAACCTCCCAAGTTTCAACAACTCGACGGCAAGGGAAATCCAAAGAAATATGTTGCGCACTTTGTTGAGACATGCAACAATGCAGAGACTTATGAAGACTACCTTGTCAAGTAGTTCGTCCGCTCACTAAAGGGGAATGCTTTTGATTGGTACACCGACCTTGAGACTAGATCCATTGATAGTTGGGACCAATTGGAGCAAGAGTTTCTCAATCGATTTTATAGCACGAGGCATACTGTGAGCATGGTGGAACTTACGAATACTCGCCAACAAAAAAACGAACTAGTTATTGACTTTATCAATCGATAGAGGAATGCAAGCCTTAACTACAAATATAGGCTAAGCGAAGCTTCTGGCATAGAGATGTGCATCCAAGGAATACATTGGGACTGCGTTACATCTTGCAAGGAATTATGCCCGGGATATTTGAAAATCTTGCCACCCGTGCTCATGATATGGAGTTGAGCACGGTTGCTGTGGGAAATGAAGGGCTGCCCATCTACAAACCTCGAAAGGGAATAGATAAGCAAGAAGTCAAGAAATGTAGCAAGTTTTTATCCAAGAATGAAAGCAAAGAATCAATGAAGTTTAATGGATCTCCTTTGAAGTTCACTACCAAGGTGAGCAAGAAATAGAGTATGAAAACAACTTCCTCTCATGAAAATGCAAATCGAAAGTTGACTCTCAAAGAGATGCAAGAAAAGGGGTACCCATTTGTAGACTCCGATGTGCCTGCAATATTTGAAGAACTCCTCGGATTAAAGCTTATTGAGCTTCCAGAGATGAAGCGACCAGATAAAGCTGGAAAAAGCAATAAACTGAATTACTGTAAATACCATCAGCTTGTAGGTCATCCTCTTGAGAAATGCTTTGTTTTCAAGGACAAAGTTATGGATTTGTCTCGTCAGAAGAAGATCGAGCTCGGACTAAAAAGCAAGCACAAACTATGTGTCCATTACCTTTGGCTTGTTTGATCCGATTGAGATATGCACATGTGAAAGGAATGAAGATGAAGAATCATTTGAGGATGACAAAGTCCGAGTTGATAAACCTGATGAAGAAGGATGGACCTTGGTGACTCATCGAAGGTACCGTAAATTGAGTCTGCAAAAAGGGTCAACAAAGCAACCTACGAGGAATGAGATGGTGATATGACTAAAGAAGCTACAAATGATTAAGAACCCAAAGATGGTGGATATAGAGACACACCATCACCAAAAGCCATGCCACCCGGTGGCTTTGGGGGAACTTTTTCCGAGTTGGTTTCGCATGAGGATTTCTGACGATGATGACAAAGCCTTGTGCTATAATGCGGATAAAGAAGAAGAGGAAAAGAACGAAGTCAAGTCAACACTCTCTCCATCACTGTCTAATAATCTTGTTGAGTCCTCATTCCAAGAAGTAGATGTCTGTAATGCAAAATCACCTTCACTAAAGACGATCTCCTACTTGGTGAGACACCACACAATCGCCCTTTGTTTATGGTCGGTTATGTGTTGGAGCTCAGGATAAATAGAATTTTGATAGATGATAGATCTGCAGCTAACATTCTTCCCATTCGCATAATGAAAGAACTCAGAATCTCAATTGAAGACCTTTTTGAAAGTCGACTGATGATTTAAGGATTCAATCAAGGGGGACAAAGGGCCATAGGAGCTATCAAGTTGGAGATCGCCATAGGAGATATGCAATCAACCGCATGGATGTATGTGATTGATGCAAAGGATTCATACAATTTGTTGCTGGGAAGGCCATGGATACACGAGAAGAAAGTTGTCTCATTAACTTACTACCAATGTTTGAAATATAATAAAGATGGAGTCGAGAAGAAGATAGTTGTTGACGACAAGCCGAGGCATACTTCGCTGATGCAAAGTTCTACTTTAAGAACCACATCATGAATGGAGTAAAAGTTGATGATACCATGAAGGCCAAAGGCAAGAAAATAGCTCCTTTATCTCATTACGTCCCAAAAGTCAAGAAAGTTGAAAGAGTATCATCAAGCCTCCAAAAAGATACACTGAGAGAACTAACCCTTTCTATCAATCAGACTGATACGATAAAGTTATCTTCAAAGCTACTAGAAAAGTTTGTGTCCCCTAACATGCCTCAAAATAAGGCACTCCCTACGAAACGAACAAATGAAGGTTTTGACCCGAATGCTTATAGGTTATTCACAAAGGTTGGATATGATCCCAATGAACCATCTAAGTTAGGGAAGCTCCCACCTGAAGCTACTAGGAAAGCAAACATGATGAAGGACAAGGAGTGAGGTGAAGCAATCGCGTGAGGGTCTAGGTTACAAATAACCCCCCACCAGTTCGCATCTCCATTAGAGGAGCAAGTATTAACTATATCACAACGAAAGATGAACCCGTTGATCCTAATAAAAGGCCTTCTGTCTTTGATCGACTTGGAAAACCAACTACAAGAACTTCTGTATTTGAGAGGTTGGGGCCATTGAAAAGGAAGAAGAACAAGTCCCAAAGAAATTATGATGAAATAAGAAGACCTTTTCCATCTAGAGTCCAAAGTATCTCCAAAGAGTGTCAAAGCCCGATCCCTTACAGAATGAGGTGACAATCAGAACTTTTGATTTCATGCGGGGAGGTACTCAAAGTGAAGACTCGTATAGTGGTCGTCACTAGAGAGCGTGGCGAAGATGAAGAAAGAGTAGGATCTTTATATCACATTACTGCGAATGAGGAGCAATACACTTCATCCCTAAGGAAAGTTGACGAATATTTGGGAGATGCCTCTTGGTGTGGCCATATATCTTTTAATGATTTTCATCCCCAAGACGAAGATGTTGAGGACGCTCCTACGGAACTAGAAGAAGGAATTAAATTGATTGTTGATGCATTGAAAGAAGTCAACCTTGGCACTGCAGAAGACTCCAGGCCCACCTATGTAAGTGCTCTATTAACCACTGATGAAGAAAAACACTTATGTGGAGCTACTCAAAGAATATAGAGATGTCTTCGCTTGGAGCTACAAAGAGATGCATGGTTTAGATCCTTAAGTAGGAATTTATCATCTCACAGTCAAGAAAGGAGCTCATCCAGTTAAACAAGCCCAAAGACGCTTCAGGCTAGAATTGATCCATCAATTGAAGTCGAGGTTAATAAAGTTATCGAAGCTGGTTTCATTCGGGGGGGGGGGGTTAAATATCCTTCATGAATTTCATGCATTGTTCTTGTGAAGAATAAGAATGGCCAAATTCGATTTTGTGTTGATTTTAGAGACCTCAATAATGCATGCCCTAAGGATGAATTTTCGCTCCCCAATCTAGAGCTTATGATTTATGCCACCATCGGATACGAGACGATATCTTTCATGGATGGATCATCTGGCTACAATCAAATACGTATGGCACCAAAAGATGAAGAGACTATTTCATTTCAAACTCCTAAAGTCATTTATTGCTACAACATAATGCCTTTTGGCTTGAATAATGATAGCGCCACATATCAAAGGGCAATGTAGAATATCTTTGACGACATCCTCCACAGGAATGTGCAATGACATGTGGATGATTTAGTGGTGAAATCAAGAAAGAGAGGACACCACTTGCAAGACTTAAGAATGGTGTTCGAATGACTCCAAAGATATCAACTTAGAGTGAACCCATTGAAATGCGCCTTTGGAGTTACTTATGAAAAATTCCTCAGCTTCATTGTTCGATATCGAAGGATTGAGATAGATCAAGACAAATTTGATACAATCTCAAAGATGCAAGAGCCCAAAAATATATATGAACTGAAAAGTCTACAAGGAAAATTGGCGTACCTTATAAGATTCATCTCAAATCTAGCAGGGAAGTGCCGGCCTTTTAGCCGTATCATAAAGAAAGGTGTACCTTTTGAATGGGACCAAGCTTGTAGCAATACATTCCAAAGAATCAAATCCTACTTGATGAAACCTCCAGTTCTGGAAGCCCATATACCAGGAAAGCCATTGATTCTATATATTGCAGCCCAAGAAAGGTCAGTGGGAGCCCTTTTGGCCCAACAAAATGGTAAAAGTAAAGAAAATTGCCTCTTCTACTTGAATAGGATGATTACCCCAAATGAGCTGAAGTATTCTCCGTTCGAAAAGTTATGTCTGGCATTGGTTTTCGCAATTCAAAAGCTGAAGCTCTACTTTCAAGCTCATGTCATCCATCTCGTCTCAAGGGCGAACCCGATCAAGTTTGTTATGCCAAAACCCATCCTTAATGATCGATTAGCAAGGTGGAACCTTCAATTTCAACAATTCGAGATTATTCATATCCCACAAAAAGCTGTGAAAGGACAAGCTTTGACAAATTTCTTGGCAGATCATCCAATTCCTGATGATTGGGCGTTGACTGATGAACTACGTGATGAGGATGCGATGGTCATCGAAGTGCAACCACCATGGAAAATGTATTTTGATGGTTCCGCACATCATGAAGGATCTGGTGCGGGTGTTTTGTTTGTCACTTCTCAAGGGGAAGTCTTGCCATATTCCTTCACCTTAACACAACATTGCACCAACAACGTTGCAGAATATCAAGCACTCATACTTGGGCTTGAGATGCCCGTTGATATGAGACAACTCCAATTACATATTTTTGGAGACTCTGAGTTAGTGATTAATCAATTGCTAGGTAGCTACGAGGTCAAACATCTAGAATTGCATCCTTATTATGACTATGCACATAAATTGATTGGATGCGTTGGCAACGTAACTCTTCAGCATGTTCCAAGGAAGGAAAATGAGAAAGCTGACGCTTTAGGTGTTCTAGATTCAACATTGACTCTGCCCGGCCAGACACAAATCACTATCTGCCAAAAATGGATAGTGCCACCAGAAGAGAATGAGGATAAAGAAAGAAAGCTCGAGCATTTGGTAGCCGCCGCTGAAGCTGTGAAGGTTGACTAGCGACAAACCATGATCAACTACTTATGTTATGGGATACTTCCAGAAGATCCAAGAAGAAAGATAGAAATTCATCGGCGTGCCCCTCGATTCCTTTACTACAAAGACACTTTGTATCGAAGATCATATGAGGGAGTTCTCTTGTGTTGTTTAGGGGAAGATGAAACAACTCAAGCTATGCAAGAGGCTCACTCTGGAGTTTGTGGATCACATCAATCCGGGCCAAAGATCCACTTCTACATTAATAATATGGGTTATTACTGGCCGACAATGGTGAAAGATTGCTTAGATTATGCTCGAAGATGCAAGGCTTGCCAGCTTCACGCAAATTTTATACACCAAACCCCTGAAGTGTTACATCCTACTTTTGCATCTTGGCCATTTGATGCTTGGGGATAAGATATTGTTGGACCACTTCCAAAATCTTTTGGAGAACATCTATACATCTTGGCCGCGATTAATTACTTCTCAAAATGGGCCGAGGTCGTCACTCTCAAGGAAGTGAAAAAAGAGAATGTTGCAAACTTCATTCGAGTGAACATCATATATCATTTCGGCATTCCTAGTTATATAATAACAGATAATGGCAAACCATTTGATAACAAATTGGTGACCAAGATTTGTGAACTTTTTGGCTTCAAGCAATGTAATTCGTCAATGTATTAATCTGTTGCAGATGGACTAGCCGAAGCATTTAACAAGACACTTTGCAATTTGTTAATGAAGGTCGTCACCAAATCTAAAAGAGATTGGCATGACAGAATGGACGAAGCTTTGTAGGCATATCGTATCACTCATCGCACGCCGACACGGGCAACTCCTTATCCCCTTGTTTTTGGAGTCGAAGCAGTTCTTCTTCTTGAACGTTAAATACCGTCCTTGCTACTTGTTGTCCAAGAAGATCTTACTGAAGAAGAAAATGCTCGTCTGCACCTTGAAGAACTTGAGTCCCTTGAGAAAAGGCTAGAAGCTCAACAAAGTCTTGAATGTTATCAAACTCGTCTTTTCCGTGCTTTCAACAAAAAAGGTTCGCTTGAGGTCCTTCCAAGTTGGCGATCAAGTTCTTGCAGTAAGAAGACCTATTATTACCTCTCGCAAATCTGGGGGCAAATTTTCTTTGAAGTGGGATGGTCCATATGTTGTACAAGAGGCCTATTCAAGTGGAGCTTACAAGTTAGTTGATGTAGATGGCATAAGAATCGGCCCTATCAGCGAGAAATTTTTGAAGAGGTACTATCCTTGAAGAATAAATGCTCCTCGACGTACGAGCCTAAATTGCAAGTCCTGACGTTCCTTAATGCATGTGCTTAAACTGCATGTTGTTATGCTCTTGGCCCGCATGAGCCTAAAATGCGAACGGCACCCAAAAAAAAAGAGGAGTCTACTAGGTTGAAAACTTTGAAAGAGGGGGCCTAGGCAAAAGTTAGGACAAAAAAGAACTCACCCATTCTGAACTATGTTATGACTTGATCCTCTTCATCGAGGTACGTAGGCAGCTTAGAGCTTCATTCTAAGTTCAGTCGCATAAGATTCAAAAAAATACAGGGAATACATGATCTGGAACTTTGACTAATCCAAAAGGTCTTATGCCACAAACATTCCTATACGCACGCGAATTTGAAAATTCACTGCAGCCGCATCGACTTCGTGAATTTTCTGTTCACAGTCCCAAAAGAACTCTGTTATGAAAGTTATATGAGTTTTATATCTCTGAGCCTACTTTC